>CAUYLG010045882.1:0-206597 GCA_963573385.1 Cacajao melanocephalus | reverse complement strand
TTTTAGTCTTTTAAAATGTATTGAGGCTTGTCTTATAGCTCAGCATATGACTTGTAACTGTAAATATGCCATTAAAAATGTACCTTTAAAAAGACACATTTACCCATCAATGATAGACTAGACAAAGAAAATGTGGTACATATACACCATGGAATACTATGCAGCCATAAAAAATGGTGAGTTCATGTCCTTTGTAGGGACTTGGATGAATCTGGAAATCATCATTCTCAGCAAACTGACACAAGAACAGAAAGCCAAACACTGCATGTTCTCACTCATAGGTGGGTGTTGAACAATGAGAACACATGGACTCAGGGAGAAGAGCATCATACACTGGGGGCAGTTGGGGGAGCGTAGCGGGGGATGAGGAGGGAGAGGATGGTGGGGAGGGATAACATGGGGAGAAATGCCAGATATAGTATGCACTTAAAGTAAAATAAATAAATTTTTTAAAAAAAGAAAGTATAAATAAAATGTGGTGTAGTATACAAAAAAAATAAATGCATTTAAAAAGAATGTCTTCTGCCATTGTTGGGTATACTGTTCTATAAATATTGAGTGAAGATGATTTTTAGAAATGCTCAGATTTTTTTATGTGTTTAATAATTTTTTTGGCTTTGTTGTTCTATCAATGCCCAGAGAGGAGTATTAATAATCTCCAGCTATGGTTGTAGTATGGTTTATTTCTCCCCTTGATTTTGCTCCTTTTTGTTTCATCTAACTTGAGGCATCATACATATGCATTTATGATTGTTATGTCCTTCTGATTAATTGACCCTTTTATCATCATGAAGTATCCATGTTTCTCTCTGATAATACTTTTTGTCTTAAAGTTTATTTTATCTAATATTAATATAGCCACATTCTTATGTTTACTGTTTGCATGTTATTTTTCCTATCCATTTACTTTCAGTCTATCAATGGTTTATTGTTTCTCTTAAGGACAGCATATAGTTTGGTCATTCTTTTTTCCTATCATTTTTTATGGTCTCTATTTTTTAATTTGAGTTTTTACTTTATAAATGTTTAATGTAATTACTGATATAATTGGATTTGGGCCTATCATTTAACTCTTTTTCCGTTCTGTTCCATAAAACAAGCAGATTATCTGCATATTTTTTAGAATTCCATTTTAAGGGCAGACATGGTGGCTCACAGCTGTAATTCTGGCACTTTGGGAGGCTGAGGTGAGAAGATCACTTGAGCCTAGGAGTTTGAGACCAGCCTGGGCAACATGGTAAAACTACATCTCTACAAAATTTTTTTTTAAAAAATTAGCCAGATTTGGTGGCACACACCTGTAGTCACAGCTACTTGGGAGGCTGAGGTGAGAGGATTGCTTGAGCCTGGGAGGTTCAGCCTGGGAAACGGTGTGAGACCCTACTCAAAAATAATAATAATAAAGAGTTCTATTTAAATTTTCCTATTGATTTTTTTTAACTATACTTCTCTGTATTTTTTATATGGTTGCTATAGAGATTAGAATAGACATCCTTAACTTTTAATGTTTTACTTACAGTTAATATTGTACAACTTCATGTAAAATGTGGAAACCTTGCAATTCTGTCTGTTCATATTTCTGCATCCTTTATGTTATAATTGTTGTATATTACATATGTATACATTATAAACCCCACAAGGCAAGGTTATAGTTTTTTTCTTTAAATAGTTCTATGGTTTTTAAAGAAATTAAGAGGAAAAAAGAAAAAAGAAGATAATTGTCTTTTGCAGACACCCAGATCCTATTTTCTGAGGATCTGAGTTTCCATCTGGTGTCATTTCCCTTCAGGCTGAAGAACTTCCTTTAGCATTTCTTGTAGCGCAGATCTGCTGGCAACAAAGCCCACAGCTTTCTTTTATCTAAGATATATTTGTTTTGCCTTTATTCTTGAAGGATATTTTCCCTGGATGTATAATTCTTGGTTGACAGTTTTGTTTTTTTCTTTCATCACTTTAAAGATGTTTTTCCACACCTTCTGGCCTCCAGAATTTCTGGTATGAAGTCAGCCATTAGTGGAATCATTGTTTTCCTGTATGCAATGTGTTATTTTTCTCTTGTGGCTTTCAAGTTGCATTGTTTAATTTGGCTTCAACACTGTGACTAGGATGTATCTTGGTCTGGGATTCTTTGTGTTTATTTTGCTTGATGTTAATTGAGCATCTTGCATCAGTACATTTCTCTCTTTCACCAAATTTGGAAAAATTTTGGCCATTATTTCTCCAAATATTATTCTGCCCCATTTTTTCTCTCCTTTCCTCTAAGACTCCATTTACATATGTGTCAGACACTTGACTATCTAAATGCAATCCTGAGCCTCTGTTCTTTTTTTTCTTAAATCACTGTTGTCCCTGTTTTTTGCATGGGATAATTTCTGTTATTCTGCTTCAAGTTCATTTAGTCTTTCCTCAATCTTCTCCATTTGGCTGTTAAAGGTCCACCCAGTGAATTTCTCAACTCAGATGTTACATTTTTCAGTTCTAAAATTCTATCAGGTCCTTTTTTTGTTTCTAATTCTCTGTAGAGATTTCCTATGTTTTCATTAAATACACACACACACACATATATATTTAAACTTTATTATAGGTTTTAATAGTTGCTGTAAAATCTTTGTATTCCAGTTCTAACATATCTAGTTTACATTGAAGTTTGTCTCCATTGACTTTACTTTCTCTTGAGAATTTTCTTCATTTCTTTTTTTTAATGTCAAGCAATTTTTGGATTGTGTTCTGGTGTGGTAAAAAGAATAATATCTCCCTCAGATTTCCCCCTGCAAAGATGTTGATATGGTTTGGCTTTGTCCCCACTCAAATCTCACCTTGAATTGTCATCCCCATAATCCCCATGTGTCATGGGAGGGACCCAGTGGGAGGTGATTGAATCATGGGGGTGGTTCCCCCATGCCATTCAAGTGGTAGTGAGTAAGTTCTCTTGAGATCTGATGGCTATATAAGCATCTGGCCTTTCCCCTGCTTGCTCTCACTCCATCCTGCTGCCCTGTGAAGAACGTGCTTGCTTCTCCTTTGCCTTCTGCCATGATTGTAAGTTTCCTGAGGCTTCCCTAGCAATGTGGAACTATGAGCCAATTAAATCTCTTTTCTTTACAAATTACCCATTCTTGGGCAGATTTTTATAGCAGTGTGAGAAGGAACTAATACAGATGTTCACATCCTAATGCACAACGCCTGTGAATAAGTGAACTTCCATAGCAACAGGGACTTTCCGTATGTGATTAGGGATTTGGAGATTACCCTGGATGATTCTGATGGGCCCATTGTAATCACAGGGGCCTCTACAATAGGAAACAGCAGAGTCAGAGAAAGAAGAGAAGATGTGACAATGGAAGCAGTGGTAAGGGCGATGTGAGGAAGGAACCACAACCCAAGAAATGCAGGCAGCCTCTAGACACTAGAAAAGGAAAGAAAATGAATTCCCCTAGATCCTCCAGAAGAAACACAGCCCTTCTGACCTGCATTAGTGTGAGATGATCCATGTGTGTTTTTTAGCTGTGAGGTTTGTGGAAAGTCGTTACATCAGCAATAGCAAATGAATACACCTGGTTAGAAGGAATGCTAAATTGTGACAGTTCTGTGCTTTTTCTCTGATGAGTGCTGTTTCTTGTGTTTTAGCAGGCAGTTATCTTGGTGGAATTTGAACTTCAAATTTTGTTTCTAGGGCAGCAGTTCCTGTCTCAGTTCACATCTTTATCTTCTCTGAGCTGAGTTTTCTGGTTATAGGCCGTAATCCCGTGGTGTCCCTGTGGCCCGGTGCCTGCACTTTATCAGCTATCCTTAGCCTCAGGCCAAAAGCCACAAAGAAGAGCCCTTGCTCTGAGCAGTGGCTTCCTCCCCTGCTGTCTCCCCTCTCTGAGAACAAGGTTCAGCCTCAGGTGTTCAGATCCGGGGGTACTTGGAGTGTTCTCTTGTCTCTGAACTGGTTCTCAGAAAGACAGAGTGGAAAAGTTGACAACTTTTCTAGCACTAGGTTCCAGCCTGGTTTCATCACTTACTCGCTTCACGACCTTGGCCAGCTGGGCTTGTGTCAGCCTCAGTTTCCCCATCTGTAGGACTCTACCTCAGAGGAGAGTGTCTGTGTCGATGAGCAAATGCCAGTATTTGCACAGTGCCGGGTCCGAGGTTGGTCTCCTTGTTATTTTCCAAGCATCTCTCTGTTGCTCATGAAAGGACAACCCCAAAGCTAACTGCGGGACAGTCTATAGGCCTCATTACTTCATCCGAATGGTTAACTCTAGCTTTCTTTCCTGTCAGAAAACTAAAACTTTAAATAAGGATATGGAGCCACAAGTTGTTATTCAGAATTTTCAAACTTTATTTCCCCAAACCAGTTTTGCTGCATAGGTTCTGCTCCCAAGCCATTGCCCACAGCAAACAGTAAGGGACCTGGAATGCTTCCTGGGGGTGTGGTGAGGCCTCAGAGCCTATGGAATCCAGTTCTGGAGCTGGGCGGGGCTTCCACTGGGCTCTGCAGTCCAGGCCTCTGGCTGGCTCATTTGTTTATGGGACATTGGCTTCCTGGGAGTTTACAGTGTGTTGTCCCTGCCCTGGGTGCTGGACACAGCAGCAAACAAGGCAGACACAGCCCTGCCCTTGTAGCATGGACATCTGCTCATAGCACTGGGCACATGCCAGGGTGTAAACCCACAAATGTGATGGGAGAATGGGCGGAGTTGTCCTATGAGTGTCTGAGATAGGCATTGATTGGATCGTGGAGGCTAGTGGGCCACGCTGAGGTCTGATGGCTGAGTAGAATTTGCCTGGCCAGGTGGGAAGGAAAGGACAAGAGGAAGGGGCAAGAGCCAGTGTACAGGAGGAGGGGCCACGGTGAGTTCCAGAACTGCAGAAAAGCTTTGGAGGGCTAGAGCACAGAGGAGGGCATGCGGGGAGGGTGAGAAGTTAGGGAGTGGGCAGTAGGGTTGCCAGACTCAGTAAATGTAAATACAGGATGCCCCGTTAAACTTGAATGTCAGGAAAAAGTCAAATACTTTTTTGTATACACGTGTCCCAGGTGTTGTATGGGACATACTTATATGTGCTCACTAGAAAAGTATTCATTGTTGAGCATACCACAGTAGCTCATACCTTGAATCCCAGCCCTTTGGGAGGCTGAGGTTGTAGGATCACTTGAGCCCAGGAGTTCAAGACCAGCCCAGCAATATAGCAAGACCCCCGTCTCTTAAAAAGTTTAAAAATTAGCCAGGCAGGGTAGCACGTGCCTGTAGTCTTAGCTACTCAGGAGGCGGAGGTGAAGATTGCTTGAGCCCAGGAGTTCAGGCTGCGATAACCAGTGATCACAACACTGCACTCCAGCCTTGGTGAAAAGGCGTGACCCTGTCTCAAATATATTACTACTACTGGACTGGGCTCACGCCTGTAATTCCAGCACTTTGGGAGGCCGAGGTGGGTGGGTCACTTGACGTCAGGAGTTTGAGACCAGCCTGGCCAACATGGTGAAACCCTGTCTCTACTAAATATCCAAAAATTAGGCAGGTGTGGTGGTGCACACCTATAGTCCCAGCTACTCAGGAGGCTGAGGCATGAGAATTGCTTGAGCCTGGGAGGCGGAGGTTTCAGTGAGCCAAGATTGTGCCACTGCACTCCAGCCTAGGCAACAGCCTTGTCTCAAAAAAACAAAACAAAACAAAACAAAAACGACTACTACTGATAATAATAACTTGTTGTTTATCTGAAATTCAAATTTATCGGCATCCTGTTTTCTTTTGGGTAACCCTATGAACAGGGTCTTGCAGACCAGGGCAAGGAACTTGTTCTCAAACCAGGAAGAATGGTGGCCTGTAGGGGATACGCCAGGAGCAGCAGGGTCCCAGCAGCATTTTGAGGCCAGCTGTGTGCTGGGGAAAATGGATGGGAGTATATGAGGGGCAGAGAAGGCCTGGTGGAGGCTGCTGCTGTGCCCCGGAAAGGCCCTGGGCATGGGGCTTGGGGAAGCCCAGGTGCCGCAGGGTGGGGAATGCACTGGGGCTGAATCCTGCCTATGTCTGATGCTGGAAGGGAAGCTGCCCTTTGCCACAGGGCGATTACTCACTGGGTGCCAGAGGATGTGGTACTGACGAAGCAGCCAGGCTGGGACCCTTGCTTGATGTCACTTGATGGCTCCTTGATGTCACAAAGAGCCATCATCCTGCTCACAGCCCCTCCCCACCCTGAAATGAGAGCTGCTCAGTGCAGACAGACTCTTACCCTCTGCTTGTTTTTGTGATTCAAAAATGAGTCATGCACCCCAGGCAACAGCAGGCTGAGGACCTTTTTCTTGGCTGGGAGTTTGGGGGTTGGGTGGCTCTTCCTGAGGCTACAGGGTTCAGACAGCCTCCAGTCTGCAAGATCAGTTCCTTCCGGTGCAAGAAACTTAAAGGGGCCAGACGCAGTGGCTCACACCTGTAATCCCAGCACTTTGAGAGACCAAGGTGGGAGGATCACATGAGCCTAGGAGTTCAAGATCAGCCTGGGCAACATAGCAAGACCTCATCTCTACAAAAAATTAAGCAAAATTAGCTTAGCTGAGCGTGATGGCATGCACCTGTCATCCCAGCTATTCAGGAGTCTGAGACAGGAGGATCGCCTGAGCTCAGGAGTTTCAGGCTGCAGTGAACTGTGCTTGTGCCACTGCACTTCAGCCTGGGCGACAGGTCTATGAAACAAGAACAAGAATAGTGCCTGGTTCCTGGGGCTGTTCCAGTATTAAATGAGATAGAGCTTATGAAAAGTCTTGGGATATAGTAGATGCTCAGTTAATGTTAGTTGCCTCCTTCCCTTGCTCACATGTCAACAGAGAAGCTGGTAAGGTGAGAGTCAAGAGCAGGAGGTCAGCAAATATGTTCCTGTAAAAGCCCAGATGGAAAATACTCTAGGCGTTGTGGGTCAGACAGAAGCCACCACAGGCAGCATGCAAATAACAGAGCATGGCCGTGTTCCCATACTTCATTTATTGACTCTGCTGTTTGAATTTCAAATAATTTTCATGTACTTTTCAAAGGTCACATGACATTAGATATTTCCCCCAACCATTTAGATATGTAAACACTAGTTTTCGCTCATGAGCTGCACAGAAACAGGCTGTGGGCTGTATGTGGCCCTCTGGCTGCGGTTTGCAATCCCTGCTGAGAGTGAGGTTACCCACTCGGCCTAACTGGGACAGGACTTGCTGATCTGTGAGTTTTCTGACTCTGTGAGGAGGGCAGTGAGGTTGTCAGAGTCTTGAACTAGATAGAACCAAACTCAAGGTTTTACCTTTTCCTAAGTTTCCAGAATCAAAAATATTCTTTGTGAGCCAACTTGAACTGGAAAGATATGAATATATTTTCTAGAATTCTTTACTGGAAACTCCCCGCTATTCCTCAAACTGTACCTGAATCAAATCAGTGAGTTCTGCTGGAGTCGCTGGAGAAGGGCCTGGGGCAGAACTGGTTTAGTATTGAAAGTCCCACAACCCCTGGAACCCCCTCAATCCGAGGCAAACCGACCAGTTGGTCTCCCAACAAGTGTGTTGATTTCTCCTCTCAATGGAGCGGGGGCTAGGAATTTGAGGCCCCTGGAGGCTTTCCTTCCCCATCATCTTGGGGCTGTCACCCTCCAGGTGCTCAGGTCCCCAGTGCCCCATCCACCATGGAAAGGGGGCCCTGTGGAAGGCTCATTTTCCAGCAGCCACAGTCCCCAGGGCAGTGTGGAGCCTCATCTGGCACTGCAGGAAGCACGGCTCATTGCAGTGGGGGTTGGGGCTGACAGGGTGGCCTGAAGGGCAGTTGTGGTGTGTGGGATGGGGGACTTAGAAGGTTCCTTGTCCCTTGGCCCTGACCTGCTGGCTGGGAGATGGAGAGAGGGCAGGAGGTTTGGGCTTGGCTTGAGAGAGGCCACTAGGGTGACGGACTCATCCCAGTTTCATCCCAGTTGGGGCCAACTGTGCCACTTTCAACAGTGAATGTCCTGCATCCTGGGAGCTCCCTCAATTCCCAACAAACTGGGATAGTTCGTCACCTTAGAGGTCACCTTAGCCTCTGGCAGGAGACAGCAGAGCCTGTTCCCAGCACCCTGGCTGCTCCAGATGTCTTAGGGACCATTGGCCTTGGGGACCATTGGCCTTGAGGGTGCTGAGTGTGAAGGCCCAGAAGGCAGGCCTACTGGGGTGCAGCCTCCATTCTTCATAGCTGCGTGACCCGGGACAGTTCCTCTGCCCCCTGGGCCTCAGTTTTTTAATCAATAAAGTGAGTATTGTCACACAAGAAGCTCTGAGCCTGTGGTGTGAAAGTTTTAGGGTGCGGAGTGGTGCTTTGTGGAATGAGCTCTGATGAGGATGAAGCAGAAGGCGATGCACAAGCTGGGGGTGCACCAGGACTCGGTTCTTGCTTGGTGGAGAGGAAAAGAAAAGACAAAGGAAAAGCAAGACTCTGTCCTGGAGCTGGTGATGGGTCCTGAGATGGGTGTCTGGATGGCAAGGCTGGGAGGTGACGACTCTGGTCTGACGAGGGGGCTCAGGAGCTGCTGCACTCCAAGCCCTGCTGGTCCAAGTGATTTCATGCATGACCCAGGCACACCCAGGGCCTGGGTTGGGACAGAGGGGTGATGCTTTAAGGGTTGCTGCCAGCAGGTGGGTGGGCTGTGCAAGGGTGGGAAGAAGACAGCATGCCAGCTTCCTCCCCCAAAGCTGATGTGGGAAGAATGAGGCCCCCGGATCCCCCTCACCAAAGGTGAGACCTTCCTCTGCAAAGCCTGCCCCTGAGCCAGACAAGGGGTGGCTTCCAGACCAGCCCTGAATAGGAAGACTGACAATAGCTAACCCCAGATTTCACTGTCTTCTGTGTATTCATTCCAGTAAGTCCATGCTCCTAACTGGCACCTTACAGCAGCATTCGATGTTTGATGTGACTCTTTTTGTTGTTAGTCACATCAAAAGACTATGGTTCCTGCAAAAGATGTATTGTCGTTTGTGTGTGCATGTACTTTATTTTATGGGACCGATGTGACATAGATCTCGTTGTTTCTTCTCTTTTCTCACTCAGCATCACGTCTCAAAGCACATCCATGTTGCTGTGTGTACATTGGGTCCATTGCATCTCAGCTGTCCATGGAGTTCACCTCCCAGAGATGGATGGTCAGGGGGTCTCCAGGGCCCACACCACATGCAGGTGTGTGATGCACATTCTCAGACAAAGCTACCTCTGGAAGTGAGTAGAGGCCCAGAAGTCAGAGTTGCTAGAGTGCCAGAAAGTCTACTAGATCCTGCAACTCCCTGGGCAGGGCACAAAAACTCCTACATCTGTACACATCCCTCAAATGCCTGGCAATAACTGCCTTTTAAATTATTGTCAGTTATTATTTGATTTGCATAACACTGATTACTAATGAATTTAATAACTCTTCATATGTTTATCAGCTTTTTAGATTTCTTTGTCTGTAAATTTGCTTGTTCATATCTTTTGTCCATTTTCCCGTTGGGGTTCCCTTCTTTTTTTGTTGATTTTCCAAGGTTCTTGATATAATCCACATATTACTCCCCTGCTGGTTTTAGATATTATAAATATCTTTTTCCCAGGTTATCATTGTTCTGTTAATTTTGTCCATGGCATCCTTTGTCAGATGACGAAACAGATATTCTGTTTTGATGGAGTTAAATGAGTCAGGTTTTGGCTTTATGGTTGTGCTCTTGAAATTTTGTTTCATGAACCATTCCCAATATCTAGGTCACAAAGCTATTATCCCTATGTTCTTGTGGGCCAACATTTATTTTTTCCTTTTAAGTAAGGTCTTTGATTTATATGGAGTCCACCTTATGTCTTGTATAGGCAGGTACATGCCTATTTTTCTTTAGCTATCGAGCCCGTTTTTCCAACACCTATAAAACGACCCTTATTTCCCCATAGATTTCTGGTCTCTTCATCACCACATATTCAGTCCCTATTGGTACACAGGGCTTTCTCTGCCATATTACTTTGGTCTATGTGTCTGCCCTTATATTAGTACTGTACGTTTTTTGTGACTGTGTCTTTGTAGTGGGTAGTATGAGGCAAGAGGCATTTGGGGTGTCCTAGTCCTGGCCTTGGGGAAGACTCCTTTTTACTCTCCTTTTGCAAAGTCAGTTTAGTTCTTCTTCATGGATCATTATTTTTCCATATAAATGAATGTTAGTTTCATAAAAATCAAACTTGATAAGTTTGATGAAAGTTACGTTTAATTTGTAGGTTCAACATGTGAATCAGAGCAAGATACATCTGTTTATTCAAGTCATCTTTTATTCAAATTAAATTTTTTTCTACATAGAGCACTTTTGTGCTCTTGGTGAAATACATTCTTAGAAATGTTCTAGTTTTGACTGCTCTTGTGAAAGATATCTTTTTTAAAATGTTTCTAAAATGTATTTTTAATTAAATAGTAATTGTGTCCATTTATGGGGTATAATGTGATGTTTTGGTCTATGTATACACTGTAGAAAGATTCAGTCAAGCTAATTAATATATTCATCATCTCACTAACTTACTTTTTTTGTAGTGAGAACATTTAAAAATTGATTTTTTTAGCAATTTTGAAATGTACAACATATTAGTATTAACGGTGGTCACCATGCAGTGCAATGGATTAGTAAAACTGACTCCCATAGTCTAACTGAAACTTCGGACTCTTTAGTCACTCTTTCCCTTCCTTCCTGTGAATCCTAACCTTTCTACTCTGTTTCTTTGAGATCCCCTTTTTTAGATTTCACATATAAGTGAGATCATTACAGTATTTATCTTTCTTTGCCTGGCTTATTTCACTTAACATATTCCTCCAGTTTCATCTATGTTGTTGCAAATGACAAAATTTCCTTCTTTTTAAAGGCTGACAAGTATTCCATTGCATATATATGCCACATTTTCTTTATCCATTCATCCATTGATGGACATGTACATTGCTTCTGTATCTTAGCTATTGTGAATAATGCTGAAATGAACATGAGAGTGTAGATTTCTTTTCAATGTACATACTGATTTCAGTTATTCTGGATATAGACACAGAAGCGGGATTGCTGGATCCTGTAGTAATTCTATTTTTAGTTTTTTGAGGAACCTGCATGCTACTTTACAAAATGGCTGCACAAATTTACATTCCCACCGACAGTGTGCAAATGTTCTCTTTTCTCTGCATCCTCACCAACACTTGTTAACATTTGTCTTTTTGATACTAGCCATTCTAACAGATGTGAGGTGATATCTCATTGTGGTTTTAATGTGCATTTCCCTGATATGACATATGGAGCATTTTTTCTTATATCTGTTGGTCATTCTGTCTCTTCTTCAATAAATATCTATTCAGGCCCTCTGCTCATTTTTAAGTCAAGTTATTTGAGGCCAGGTGCAGTGGCTCATGCCTGTAATCCCAGTACTTTGGGAGGCTGAGGTGGTTGGATCACTTGAGGTCAGGAGTTTGAGACCAGCCTGGTCAACATAGTGAAACCCCATCTCTACTAAAAATACAAAAATAAGCTGGGGCTGGTGGCAGGTACCTGTAGTTCCAGCTGCTTGGGAGGCTGAGACAGGAGAATCGCTTGAACCCAGGAGGCAGAGGTTGTGGTGAGAGGGATGAGAGGAGAGTCCCTGGGCCTAGCACACAGTAAGTACCTTGTAAATGCTTGTCACGTATGGCCTTTCTCCTGGAGGTGCCTGTAGAGCTCACCTGTAGATTCCTTACTTGTAAGTGTTGCACACACAATAGCAGCCCCATCTCACCGGTGCTTTTGCAGCTGATGTAAGCACAAGAAACTCAAGTGAAGGAAACGACAAAGCACTCAAGATCAGCCACAGGTCAGGGCTTTATTTGATCTGCAATGGGAAAGAAAAAAAAATCCCCAAACTTTTGTGGTGTTAGGAAGACCAAACAGTAAGAAATAAAACTAGCACTTTAGCATAACTCAGTTGAAAAGGACACCTGAACCCACACTCTCATGAAGAGACCTTCACATTCCAAAGGCTGATTTCTGCCCACGCCAAGACCACGTCCTCTAGAAATCTTGGTTGCCTTTAGGATGGAAAAATCATCTCCTGGTTTCTGGCCTGACAGCAGTGAGAACATATAACGCCATGACTGCCCCCAACTGCCAGTAAGTGCCAGATAATGCCTCTCTCCTCTTCTTTCCAGCAGGACGGCCCAGCTGAGGCCTTCACAGCCCAGTCTGGGACTCAGATCCAGGCAGGAGAAAGGTTCACAGGGAAGCAGCTATTCATTTGGCAAAAAAAAAAAAAAAAAAAAAAGGCTCCTGGAGGAAACACTGACGTTAAATTGCAACAGGAAACAATGCCAGGGATAGGTGCGTTCTGGCAAGGGAAGGGCTGCAAGGAAGGAGTGTGCTGCCTCTGAGGATGCAGGAGCACAGCCAGCTGCACATGGGCCGAGGAAATGACTGCCCCTGTGACTGTCCTGGGCTGTGGGAATGCCTGTCTCCAACAACAGAAACCAAATCAAGACACTTGTAGCTAGTTTCCACCCATCTGTTCATCCCTGTACCCACCTATTCACCCATCTGCCCACCTATCCACCCACCCATCCACCTTCATACTTGAGAAGGTGAAACTGTCTTTGCGTGAAATGATGATGACAGCAGGCTATGGTGGCACTTATCCATCCATCCATCCATCCATCCATCCATTCATCCATCGATCCATCCACCTATTCATCTATCCATTTATCCATCCATTCATCCACCTGTTCATCCATCCACCTATCCATCCATCCATCTATTCATCCATCCATTTATATACCCACCCATTTATCCATCAATTTATTCATCCACCCACCCACCCACTTATCTATCTATCCATCCACCTATTTATCTATCCATGCACTTATTCATCTATCCATCCATCCATCCATTCGTCTACCTTTTCATCCATCCATCCACCTATCCATCCATCCATTTACCCATCCATCTATCCATTCATCCATCCATCTATCCATCCATCCATTTGCCCAGCCACCTGCCTGTCCATTCTTCTATCTATCCCCTTGCCCATCCACTCTTTCATCCATCTTTATACCCATCCTTTCACCTATCCAACTATTGATCCGTATATTTGTCAGTTTGTCTGTTTGGCCATCCATTCATCCATCCATCCATCTAACTACTCATTTATCCATTCATCTACTCATCTGTTTGCTTTGAGCTGCCCTAGAAAATAATGATGATGACGGTGAAGATGGTGGTGGTGATAATGATAGTGGTGATATGGATGACGTATGTGACATGTGATAGTGATGATAGGGATGGAGGGAAGGTTCTAGGGTGAGGCTGTCCAGGTTTATTCCAGCTTTCTTGTGTGTCAGTGAGGGGACTTTGGGCAGTCACTTCTTTTTTCTCGGCCTTGGCTTCCCCAACGTGAACTGTGGCTAATCTTTGTAACTGACTCCTAGGGTTGTTTGTGAGGAAATGATGAGCTAGCACATGTGAAGTATGGTGTATGCATTCAATAAATGTGTTTGAATAAATAAATAAGTGTCCCCCACAGCCCCAGAGTGAAGTTAAAGGATAAATCAGTAATTGTGGTCGCTTTTGGAGTAGGTAATGAGAGAGGAGCTTAGCAACTCATTCATTCATTTGCACGTTTATTTACACATTCATTCATTCAGCAAGTGCTGAGAGTGAGTGTTGCAGTGGGGGGGCCATCTTAGAAAAGGGGGGACACAGCTATGAAAGGGCTGTTGGTCATTCTATCTCTTCTTTGATAAATATCTATTCAGGTCTTCTGCTCATTTTTAAGTCAAGTTATTTGAGGCCAGGTGCAGTGGCTCACATCTGTAATCACAGAAGTGCCCTCACGGAGCTTCCTGCCTGGTAAGGCAGGCAGGTGAGGTGGTGAGCACCCAGTGGTCATCTGGATAATAACGGCATTGGCAAATGTAAGAGAGAAGCAATACCTGGAGCAGCCTGGGGTGTGGGAGAAAGCAAGGGGGTCTTCACAAAGAAGGTGGCATCTGAGCGGCATGTGAGGGTTACCTGAGAGGTGACCAGGCTGTGTGTTGGAAGGGGTGCTCCAGGCAGAGAAAACCGTGCAGTCAAGGGAGCGCTGGCGATGAGAGACATCTGAGTGACTTGAGTGCATGTGGCATCACCCGGGTCAATGGGGTTAATAAGCCCCTTTCTTTGGGCTTCTCCGAAGTAAATATAAAACGTTTAAAGCAGAAAAATCTCTCATCCATGGTAGCCAAAGTCATTTTAAAAAATAAGCAGAAAGAAGGTCATTGAAGAACCTTCTGGGTGTGGAGGGAAAACTAACAACACTCCTGAGGTGACATAAAACCCACAGGCTTATTTACCAGCTTGAAACAGCTTGAACTTTCCCAAGTTCCAACAGAGAGGCTTGGAAGGTGCTCCCTGGAGCCTCCTTCCCCACCCTCAGCTGGCCTGCTGGGTACATCCTCACACCTTCCTTCCTGAGCTCTGCCCTGGCCCAGCCTCCAAGCCTTTGCCTCAGCTGAAATGCGTACTCCCTTCCCCACTCCCCAAAGCTGCCTTATCTAGGAAGTTCTCTGAGTTCATCAGGACAGTTTGTCTGCACACAGCAGGAACCCCGTTGCTGGATTGCCACTGCCTAAAGCTAGCAGATCCCTGGGGTAGCCTGAAGACTGAAGGACCCCTGTGGTGACCAGGCCCGGGCACTGTGGCAAGCTCGCTCTTACTCTCGCTGTCTTTTCTGAGGGCCACGTTCTCTCCTGCTACCTACGGACTTCCCACAATGTGAGGAACCCAGCAGCCACTGCCCTGTCAGCCCTGGTGACTCTGCCTCAGTCCCAGGGAGGATGTGAATGGGCCCCACTCGGTCCCTGTGTCCAATCATGGACCAATCACTGTTGCCAGGGGGCTGGGGCCTCTGGCAGAGCTGACTTGGGTCCTCACCTCGAGGGCTATCTTGGGTTGGGTTTCCTCAGGAGCGGGTTCTAGGAGGAGGATTTGAGTGGACGTAAGATGGGGAGAGGTGAGCCCCGGAAGCGTGGCTGGGATCAGAGAAGGTGAGGCAGGAAGGGCAGGCAGGACAGGGCGTGCCCTCAGCCAGTCCCTCTGTGGGCAGCTGGGTGGGCTTCCTCCTTCCAGGGAGTACCGGAGACTGTGGGGAACACAGCACACACACCACAGAGCGACCCAGCGAGGCGTGAGGGAGCCGGGGTGTTCAGCCCCACTCCACCTCACTGCATAAGGGCAGATGAAGGCTGCCAGCCAGAGGGCAGAGCTGGCCCTGGTGGTCAGGGGATGGCATCCCACAAGGAGGGGTTGCTGACAGCTGGACAGAAAGCCAGAGGGTGTGGAAATGGCCACGGCCGGGGCTGAGGGTGAGTCTCTGAGAGCCTGGGCTGTCCTGGGTTCTTTCCAGGAGGAGGGCAGGTGGCTCCAGGTGACTGGCTCCTGACCAGTGAAAAGTCACCCTTCAGTCCTCTGAGTTCATCTGCAGGGCTGAGCTCCAGTTGCCCGCAGGCATAGCCCCGGGGGATACGGCTCCTTGACGGGCCTCCTTCCCTTCCCCTTCACCTCCCCGCTCCGCTACTGCCACACCTGGTGTTGATTCTCAAACACACACTGTACTTGCACTTGAGTTTTGTCTCAGGATCCGTTTCTGGGGTACCCCAAGCAAGACAGTGCTCCCTAAATCCCCTCTGGGCCCTGGATAGTCCTTTTCTGAGTGGGCCCCGAGATCTTGCTTTGAAGAGCTTGAGAATAATACCTTTGTAAGAAAGAAAGGATCTAACATTTGCCCACCACAGAGAAGAGAGCCCGCGGGCCCATCACCTTCACTTCTTATGCTATGATCCTGGGAAGTCAATGCCATTATGAGTCCCTTTTTACAGATGAGAAAACAGAGGCTCAGAGAGGGTGAGACCTTGCTTAGCTCACACAGCTACCAAATGACTGGGGAGGCAGGACTTGAACCTAGGCTGAATGGCTCTCCAGCAGTTGCGATAACATGATGTTTTCCTTCTCTCCGGGACTCATCACGGGGGAAAACAAATTCCCTTTGATGACACTCTGGGCTGAGCTTTGCAGCTCTTGCTTTTGGGGGCAGAGCTTGGGTCGGGAGGGAGCGAGGATGTTTGCTGCAGAAACAGAAAGCTGGGAACTGGGTCCCAGTCACTGGCTCAAAGCAAGTGAGCTCAGGGGGAAACTGAGGTCTGGAGAAGGGGCCACATTCTTTCCTTGCTCCCTCTTCCCCATTCTCAGATATGGAGCCCATTCATTCATTCATGGGGCACCTGCCAGCCCCCAGGCACTGTGCTGGGGCGTGGCGTGAGTCTGACGCCCTACACTGACCTCATGGGCTTGTGTCATAGTGGGTAAAACAAACAGGCTAAACTAATTACAGGTTGAGGTAAGTGCTTTGCAGGAAACAAACAAGCAAATGTGTGTTTGTTAGGGGTAGGGGTCTGTCTTTAGCGAGCAGAGTGTGGGAAGGAGATGAGGATCAAGCAGTTCTAAGATATCTGGGGAAAGACTGCTCATTCAGTGGCAGCAGCATGTGCAAAAGTCCTGAGGTGAGAAGGTTCTCAGCACCTCCAAGCAGTCAAGAGAAGGTCTGGCTGGCAATGAGTGCACAGTCAAGGTTGGGGTGTGTAGAACAGGTCATCTTGGTGCCCACAGTGGCCCCACAGAACCCCTGTCTCCATCTCTCCACTATAGGGAGCCATTTTCTCCTTGGGAACCTGGTTCAAAAATTTCCCAAAATATTGTTCACATTCAACAAAAGGAAGTTATCAGGCTGCCAAGCAGGAAGATGGGGACAGCCTGCCGGTCGTCAACTGGAGATCATTAAATCATGGGTTTGCATCAGATCCCTTGGGACCAGGCACAATTTCCTCTCCCCATCAAAGGTCTGCTGCCAGTAAAGTAGAGAGGGAAGTGGGTTTGCACCCTGCAGAGAGAAGGGAAAGCCGACTACTCCTCATCAGAGAAAAGCAAAGGAATCGTCAGGAGCATGGAGCCCGTTGACATGCCTTGAGCTGATTTCCTGATGCTTGGGAGGATGCTGTCAGCCACCAAGGATGGGAAGTGCCCTCAGGGTGGGACTCTACGACCACTGCTAGCCTCTCTGAGAACAGTTGGCTTTGAAGGTTTGGGAGGCCCTTGGCAGTTGTCACAGCCACCATCTTCTTGAATGACATGGTGGACAGGAGCTTTGTGCATGTAGTCTCGTCTTATACCCCAAGGATTCCACAGGGCAAATGTTAGGCCATTTTACAGATGAGGAAGCTGAGGTTCAGAAAAGTCACGGAGTAAGTACTAAACCCAAGGTGCAAACCCTGACTTTGCCAGCAGCAGACTCAGGCTCTGGCCTTCTCCTGTGATTTTCTCCTGCGTTTCCAAAATAAAGACAGGAGGCTGTGCAGTGGCTCATGCCTGTAATCTCAGCACTTTAGGAGCCTGAGGCAGGAAGACTGCTTGAGTGCAGAAGTTCTAGACAAGCCTGGGTAACATAGTGAGACCCCATCTTTACAAAAAAATCAGAAAAATTAACCAGGTATGGTGGCATGTGCCTGTAGTCCCAGCTAATGGGAAGCCTGAGGCAGGAGGATCACTTGAGCCCTGGAGATCAAGGCTGCAGTGAACTGTGATCATGCCACTGTGCTCCAGCCTGGGTGACAGAGTCAGATCTTGGTTCAGAGAAAAAAAAAAGAAGACAGAAGCCCTGGGCTCTGGGCAGGGCTTGATGCTGAGCCCAGTGAGTGCCAGCCCCATCATGGTTTATTTACCCATCCTGCCAACTTCCTCTGCGAGGGAGCAATTCTGCTGACGAATAAGATTGGTGTCTCCCAAGCACAATCTATATGTGTGTGTATGTGGCGGGGTGGGGGGAAAGGGGGGCTGGCTGGGGGAGTTCAGGAATGGCTTGATCAAACCTCCAGGGACTGCAGCCCACCCTCCTTGGGCTCCCTTTCTGTTTCTATCATCGTTATCCCAAAGAGATACTCCTCGGAGTCTGCTTTTTGATGTTCAGTGGCACATCAGATACAGTGATGGTGTGATGGAATACAGGCAAGGCTTGGAGTCCTGCGGCCTCAAAACCACACCTGGCTTCAAATCCCATCTGCTACTTCCTGGCTTTATGACCCTGGGGCAGTGACTTTACCTCTCCTAGCCTTGGTTTGCTGACCTATAAAGCGGGGCTGACATCAGTCCCAAGAATGTTGTGAGAATGCCATGCATGGTCCTGCAGACTTGTCTGCTCAGGGCCTGGAAGGTGGTGAGGCACAATGGAAGGAAGTTGTCAGGACTGTGCCGAACCCTGACCCCACCGCGAGCCCCGGCTGGGTTGCTGTGGCCGATCCCTACACAGACAGGCGTGGGGGACTTTCCCACTCAGGCCAAGCCCTATACCAGGGTGACTTACTGGGTTTGTGAGCACAAAATGTAACTGTGGGGACCTGTTTAAAAAATTATGAAGACTTTCAAAACAGTGACAGCTGAGCATTAAGCCAAAGGCAGGGCCCTTCTGAGCTCAGAGCCCTCCTGGGCTGTCCCCGACGATGCCAGCTCTGCGGCACCCAGCGCGGACCCGGAACTGTTCTTACGGTGCGTCTTCTCTGGTGACGTGCGTGTTCCAAATACTTTGCCCAGTTTCTGCGAACTGGTTGTCTGTCCTCTTCTCATTGATGTGTTGGAATTCTTGCATGTATTCTGAATGAGTCCTTTGACAGCAGTTTTTGTTGTTGTTGTTGTTTAAATACAGACTCAAAAAGGATGAGCAAAAGGAAGGGAAAGTGGGAAATTATGACAACAAGGTTTTAGGACTTTTCAAGCGGAAAGCGTGGCTGCTCAATGAGGTGTAGAAAAGAAGGCGCTCTTGTGCCTCTTTGGTCTGTGGGGCGGGGAGGGGTGTGGCGAGGGGTTGAGGGGGAGGCGTCTGAGGCCTGGCTGCGGAGTGGAAACAGAATCTCGCCTCCTCAGGAGGATGAAGGAACTCAGCGGAGGACTTGCTTGTACTCTTTTGTCCCCAGCAGGCAGCCTCAGTAGCAGAATTCCAGGGGTGTGTGTGGAGGGGACCAGCGAGGGTGGAAGGAGCGCTGACCTGGGAGTCTGTGTCCAACTTACCTGCAGGTTGGGCTGGGCTCTGTGAGCCAAGGCATGCGGCTTCTCTGGGCTTGTTTTCTGGGAGTTCAGGGCAGGGTCGCTCCAGGCTTCTTCCTCCCCAGGGGAGAGTGATAGGCAGATGTAGGAGGAACACGGGGCTGCACCCACCCTCTCAAGAGATGACCCTGGAAGGCTGTTCTGAGGCTCCTACCCCACACCCCAGGTGAGGGAAGGTGGTGGGGCTGCAGGGTTTGAAAGAACCCAGGTCCTTAAATGGGCCCAATTCCCATAGAGCCCCGGCCTCCTGCTCACTCATCCATGGGAGATACAGGAGGAAAGGACAAGCTAACAACATGGGCTTGGAGGAGTGAACAGAGAACCAGACAAAGTGAACCCATTGGCCTTGGAGGTCAGGACGGCTGCGGCTTCGGGGCTTGAGTCAGCAAACATCTGCCTCTCCCCAGATACTCAGGCTGGGGTGAAATGGGCCTGATTGGCAGGGGTGCTTCACCCACCCTGTGAAACAATCAACAGTGAGAACGGTCACCCGCCACGTGCTCCCCAGCAACCATCACCCGGATGGCCTCCAAGCATGCTGGGATCTGAGGGGAGGGGACTCCAAGACCCAGCAGCAGGGGTACATGGAGAGGAGGGGATGGAGGGTGTGGTAGGAGGGGTGGAGAGGGACAGGGTGGGTGAGAGGAGGGGATGGAGGATGGGGTAGGAGGGGTGGAGAGGGACGGGGGTGGAGAGGGACAGCACAGGATGTAACCATGGAGCCAGCACTTGCTGAATGCCCCAGTGCCTTGCACTGGGCTTTGCAGCCATCACTTCATTTAATCTTCCCCAGGGCCCTTAGAGGTGGGCCCTGCTATTACCCACAACTTACAAAGGAAGAAACTGAGACTTAAAAGGTGAAATGACCTGTGCAAGCTGGAAAGTGACCAGCGCACATGGAGCTCCAGCTCCGTCTCTCTCTAACCCCCGCGGCTTCCCAGCCCCCATCAGGCCATCTTGCAGCTGTGCAAAGTCACCTCCAGTGGGTTCTTTGCTTTGCAAGACCTGTTTCCTTCCAAACTTTGAATCTAGAAGTCCCTGCTGTCCTCTTACTAACAGTGTCCTTCCTTTCTCAAAGAAGTTTCCACATGAAAGTTCAGAGGCAAACAGGATGGGGAGGGGAAACTGAAAAAAAGGCAGCTCGTTCTTTATGTTTCATTTGTTGTCCAATGTTTCTTGTTTCTTTGTTTCAACCTGGTTTGAATCCTGTTAGCCTTGGCTACACAGATCAGAGCATAAAGAGCCACTACCAGGTCTGCAGCGACGGCTTAAGTGTTAATTATGTTTTCATATCTGCCTATAAACTACTGTTTGGGAGAGCCTGGGCGTTCTTAAAATAAACGGCAATATAAAATTGAAAACAGCTAGCATTCCTGAATCAATTTTCACATCTTAGAACTTTAAAGCATAATTCATTTCTTCCTCCTGAGCTCCTGTGGCGATGGGGACAGCCTCACGGCTGCCATGTAATTTCATGAGGAGCAAATCGGTTCGTAATCTGCAGCGTCTTCATGCCTCCGCACCCTTGGAGCCCTTAAATAAATGCAAGAAATGCCAAATCCCCCCACTTTATTAGACTGTGTTGGTGAAGAGGGTGCAGGGAAGATTTGTAATTTGTGCTGTGAACTGCAGAGACAACTGTAAGAAAATCAACCTATAATTGTGAGGGCATTATCCCCAGGACTGGAGCAGTAGGTGCCAGCCACATGGGGAGGGACACAGTGAGGAGCGTGCACGTGTCAGAAGTGTGACACCAAGGGGGATTTGTGGCTGCCTTAGTTGCCATGTTCCTTAGAATAGGCTTTTCCTTAAATACACATCTATTTAAATTAAGGTATACCATACATAGAGTGCACAAGTCTTACAAAACGTGCCACTTAGTGCATTTTTACACATATGCCTGCCTGTCTAACCCCTACTGTGATCAAGCTATAGAGTTTTCAGCACCCACTGTTCCCCTGTCCTCTCCTCCCAGGCTGACCCTCCTGCTGGGGGAACCCCTATTCTGCCTTTTATCACCGTAAATTAGCTTTTCTTGTTCTCATACGTTGTATCCATGGAAGCATACAGTATGTGACCTCAGGCACTGTCTTCTCTTCCTTCTTAGGATGCCTCTGCAGTTCATCCCTGTTTTGTGCATATTGGAGACTGCTCTTTTTCACAGCTGTGTGGTGTTCCATTGCATGACTCTGCCACCGTCGATTTGTCTACTGTATTGTGGATGGGTATTTGAGTTGTTTGTAGTGTGTGGGTTGTTATGAATTGCGTTGCTATCAGCATTAGGAGAGATTTAGCTTCCTTATATTAAAAACTGGATGGCATCCTCCCTGCCACGCTGTGGACACAATCAAACACACACACACACACCCACACCCCACACATGCACTCATGTGCACCGGGGTTCTGACCTACACATTCTCACTGCTCTTCCCCTTCTCTGTTTTGACTGACTCAGGAGTCACAGGAGCAAATGCCCTGTCTCAGCGCCTGGCTGGGAGGCTCTGGTCTCTTTCAGGAAAGGAAGTCATCATTTCTAAGCCACCAGCTTCTGATTCCACAGTTCCTCTGAAGTCTGCGAGTTCCCAGGAGACATCGTTCCCCTTCCTGGTTCGTGGCCGAGTGTCGCCTTTATTCTGAGTTAACTACTAGACCTAATTAAACAGCACCATCTCCTCAGAGTGGCTGATTTTCTTCCTGTCTGAATACAAATTAAACTCCCATGCCGTTAACATTCAGGTCAGTTGATCAGAATCAACCTCTTTTAAAACTCAAAGGCCAAAGTGATTTCAAAGTCAGTCACACACCTCCCATTCTCTGGGAAGGGACGGTGCAGTTGTCTTCCAGCCGATTCGGCTCGGGAGCAGCCTGAGGAGAGAGAGTTTGTTCACAGCCCAGTCAGGATGATGCTGTATGCCGGCTGTCTGGCGGGGTTTGCTTGGGAGGCCCAGGGTGAACAGAGGCTGTGGGCCTAATTTGTTTGCTGCTTCACTCCCTGCATCATGGAGATTCAAAATCGTTTCTTTCATTTACCCAGTCCTTTCATTGAGCAAATACGGGTTCAGTGCCAGGTACGGTGCCGACCCGGAGCTTCTGAGCACACAGCGTGATGTTGCATCGGGCCTCACAGATTGCACATGTGTGGGCCACACGTGAGGCAGCCAGTGTCAGGAACGTCTCAGGCTGTGACCTTGACGGTGCACAGGGAAATGCCATGTAACGCAGCCACACCCTTCCTTCCTCTGCAGTGCACACCTGGTCTGGAATTCTTCAAGCGGCAAGCAGCTGAATTCTCTGCTGGTGGGTCCCTCTTGAGAGCCTGAGCTGATGGTCTAGTCTGTCCCAGCCAGGTCGCTCTAGGTAGATGCAGCCCCGGCATCAGGAAGGGAGCTCTCCAGGGTGTCTCTACTCTGATGATACCATCAGATAGGGAGGGCAGGGTGCCTGCCACCCCTCAGCAAAGCGGGAAGACTCCAGGGCTCTGACCATTTCCCATGGCGTTTCTCTGGAGTGAAAACTTTCTCCCCCTCAGAAGTGGGTGTGTTAAGTGCAACCGTGGACCAAGGCCACACCTGTGAATCCTTAGGAAACAGCGACTGTGTCCTTCCCTGGCTGTCTGGTTCCAAGGCAGGGAGACAATGGATGTTGCAATTTGGGGTGATCACAGGCTGGGCCCTGCTGACGGCCTTGCAGAGCTGGCTTGTTCAGAGTAGGGCAGATGTCAGGGAGTCCGGCTGAGAGTGGATTAATGAGGGCACAAGGGCTGAGGGTCTGCAGTGCTCGGGGGTTGTGTGTGTGCCTGACCCACCTGTCATGGGAGCCCTGGAGGGGGTCTGCAGGGCTGTCATCATTTGGAACCAGAAACAAGATATCTTGGCTGAGCTATGCCAGTCAGGGTTCAAGTTCCCCATGCTGAGTTGGCCTCCTTGGCCTCGGTTTCCTCACCTATAAATGGAAGGGCGTAGCAGCGGTGGTCGTTTGCCTCCCAGCAGTCATGCTGCCGTTCTGCCTCCTACAGCGTCCTGACTTTGTTCGGGGATCCACGGCCTTCCAGGTGGCCTGGGCCCTGGCTCTAGCCTAATCCATCAGCGCAGTCCCATTTTGTTGGGGGCTGATGTGTGCCCAGTTGTGACCAATAAGAGCTGAAGAGGGGCTGTTCTAGGACATGTTCTTTGTTCTTAAAAGAAGATACACCTGGAGCCGTGTCCGCATCCTGTTGTGTGGAGTCCTGTCTGCGTGTGATTCCGGGGACCGTGGCAGCCATCTTGGAACCACAAGCGAACCGGTCACAGCTAAGTCAATGTGTCAAGGTGGTGGGCAGCTGGACGTTTGGGAGGAAACTGGGTCCTTCGTAACCATGCCACGACTGACCAACCTTAGAGCTTCCTTGCCTCTGGATTTCTCGGTAGGCCCGAAATTCAGGTCCTCTTCACATATGCCTCTTTGAGTTGGGCTCCCTGCTGCTGGCAGCTGCAATCCTACGAGGCAGGGGAGGAGAGAGTGAGGAGGGTGGGGATGATCGCTCAGGCAGGACCCTCTGCTATCCGATGCCCTCTCAGTCCTCATGTCCTTAGAGAACTCAGTTCCGAACACAGCAACCATAGTGGGGGATTTATCACCAGTGAGCAGAATAGCGGGGTAGTTGGTGGAAAGTTAGTGAGAGGAGACATCACATGTAGGGGATTTCTTGCTGAACTGACTTAATGGGATCCCTCCTGAAGCAGGCCATGGTGACTGGATGTAAAGTGTGGGGCATGAGGGGCTGGATCAGGTGTCCAGGGAGGGGAAATGACTTTTCGAGGTTCTCTGTTAAAGCTGGCTTAAGCAGGTGAGGGCAGGACCCAAGCTTGAGGCCTGGCTGAAAAGAGGCCTCAGAGGATCCTGCCTGAAGCGTGGTCAAGGACAGAGTCATCATCAGTCCTCAGCAGTCGGCACACTTTGTGGGTGGCTTTGGCTGAAGGAAAGTGCCTCGATAAGCTCACACCTCCTTTCGGCATGGCACATGCCCAGTGGCTGATCAGTGCAGGGATATTAAGACCTGGACCTTTGCCCTGCTCAGAACAGGTCTAAGGGGCCACCCCAGCTCCAGAGTGGCCTACGGAGTCGGCTGAGGCCCGTGTCAAGGCCACGCTGCATCCCGGTTCCTCCCCCTCCCCATCCTGCCTCTGTCCCCTCCCGGAGGCATCCAGCCCAAGGGCGCTCCCTAATAAAGTCGTGCCTGGGGAAAGTCAGGCCGGATGAGCCTACAGACCCACTGTGCTGCCAGAACAGTGTGGTTAGCAACTCCCAGTGTTTGTTTTGCCAACTTGCTCTGGAAAATAGAGGGGCTTTGGGAAGGGAGGGCGGGCGTGGGAGAGAGCAGAGTGTGAGAGGAGAGAGACTGCGTTGATCCCATGCAGCTGTCCGCAGTGGCGTGTCAACAGGTGTCGTTCTGCTCTGTGGCTCCTTGGGAACCTCTAATAAAATCTGTTTTACTTGCAGTGTTTACTCACCCTGGCTTCGGAGGTTGGATTTTTTTGTGTGGGGGAAATGTAGGGACAAAAACTGAGATTTGGAGCACAGGGAGTGTAGGGTAAACCTAGAAACTGCCCACAGAGGCCAGGCTCCATCAGGCCTTGTTACTGGACAGCTGCTGTGTGTGCCTCCTGAGTGGATGAGTCTATCACCCTGTCTTACAGAGGAAGAAACTGGGGCCAGAGTGCCTGGATAACGTGGCAGGTAGGTACTCAGGTTTTTGAGTGAGATGGGCCTGGGTTCAAATCTTTGCCCTGTGACTCACCAGCCACGTGACCTTGGGCAAGCTCTGTAAGCCTCTACATCCATTTCCCTCCTCCATGAAAGTGCAGCATCTGGATCAGTGATGGGCAGCCGGGCTAGTGCCCACGGCCGGGAGCCAAGTCCTGGCATCCCTGTTCACAGGCTGTGTGACTCTGGGAAGGGTTCCTTAAGCTCTCTGTGCCCAGCTCGCTCAACTATACATTAAGAGTCATGATAGTTATTCAGATGAGAAAAATGATTACACTGGAAAACACTCAAAGAGTGCTTAGCACGTTAGGTGTCACATTCATATTTGTGCTTAGTATTTTCATCATGATTCCAATATTATTTGTTTGTGGTGGGGGTTAGATAAGTAGTTATACTTCTCTCTCTCTCTCTAACTCCAACTATGAGATGTACAGGAAAAGGGTCACCAAGTTTCAGGGTCCAGGAAAAATTGCACTTTGCTTTGACCTAGAAAAATAATTTTCCTATTTTTTCAAGTACCCAACCATTGTGATTGGTTTCTGGAACAGCACTGTCATGGTTCTGGACTTGAGCTTACTTTCTGTTCATGTATGCTGCAGGCCTGTGACCACCCAGGCTGGGTGTCTTCTCTGCTATGTCCGTGGTGAAATGGCCTGGTGTTGTCCCTGGTGTTTCACGTGGCTCAAAACAACCTCTGGTATAACTATAGTTTATGTCTTTCCTGAATTATTTTATGATAGACAAAGTTTTGCATAGGTAATATATTCACATGGCTCAAAAGCCAGGAATACACAAGATAGCCAGTAAAGCCCGTTTGCATCCTGTGCCCCATTGGCTCTGCCCCTCGCACCCTACAGTTCTTAGTGGCAAGAATCTCCCCCTCTCTCTCTTTCTAAATATATGTATTATATATATCCTGTGTTTTATGCACAAAAGGTATAATATCATATATATTTTTCTACATCTTGCTGTTTGCAACAACACATCTTAGAGATTTTTTCCACATCAATATTAAAGAGTTCCCCATAAAAAAAATAGCTAGGCAGGCCACAGGTCCAAGCTCTTTGGGAAGCCAAAGCAGGAAGATCATTTGAGGTAGGAATTTGAGACCAGCCTGAGCAACATAGTGAAACCCCGTCTCTACAAATAAAAGTGAAAATATCACACCTGTAATCCTAGCACTTTGGGAGGCTGAGACAGGTGAATTGTGAGGGCAAGAGATCAAGACCATCCTGGCCAACATGGTAACACCCTGTCTCTACTAAAAACACAAAAATTACCTAGGCCTGGTGGTGCACACCTGTAGTCCCAGCTACTCGGGAGGCTGAGGCAGGAGAATTGCCTGAACCTGGGAGGTAGAGGTTGCCGTGAGCCAAGATCATGCCACTGCACTCCAGTCTGGGGACAGAGTGAGACTCTGTCTCAAAAAAAAAAAAAGGAAAAGAAAAGAAAAAAATTAGCCCAGTGTGGTATCACTCACCTATAGTCCCAGCTACTTGGGAGGCTGAGAGAGGAGGATAGTTTGAGTCCAGGAGTTTGATGCTGCAGTAAGCTATGATGACACCACTGCATTCCAGCCTGGGTGAAGAGCGAGACCCTGTCTCTTAAAAAAAAAAAAATATATATATATACACACACACACACACACACATGCATACATATATACACACACATATACACACACAAATACACACACATACACATATACACACATACACATGCACACACATACACACACATACACATATACACACATATACACATATACACACACATACACATATACACACACATATACACCACACACATATACACACACATATACACACAGACACATATATTACATATATATGTGTGTATATATGGTATTCCATCATATGAATGTACTACAACTTATTTAATCTTCCCAAGACTTTTATGCATGCAAAAATATACCTACACACACAATTTTAAATAATGTTAAGGTTTTCTTACACATACAATTTTATTCACTGCTTTTTTGTGCATTAACAATCTACAGTGAAACTTTCATGTCACTCAATATTTGTTGACATCATCATTTTTAATAATTTCACATTATTCCAATGTTTGAATGAACCTTCATTTATTTTACCATTTCCCTACTACGAGCATTTAGATAGTTTCTGCTTTTTGCTCTTACAAGTGGGGCCAGGAACAAATGTCCTTGTTCATTTTTATGCACTTGTCTCATTTTTTCCTTAAGATGGATTCCTGGAGATAGCATTCATCACATCACAGGGCACACATAACTCTGGTGCTTTTGTGACATGTTGCCAGTTGCCCTCTGGAAAAGCTGTGCCCGGCGACCACCCACCGAGAGCAGATGCAGGGGCCCCTTCTCACTGGGCACCAACTTTGTGTGCAAATCTTCCTCATCTTTGCTGATTAAATGGGTGAACAACAGTACAATTGTTTTGGGGAGCATGACCCTATGTTTGTCCTCTCAAGTAAAATCAAGATCCTAGGAGGCACTGAAAAAGAAACAGGTGGGTTCCAGGGGGGCCTGGCCCTGCTGTGGGACCCCTGCAGCCTGTTTCCCAGAGTACTGAATTTGGGTCAATGCTCTGGTCCAGGAGAGACGAGGGCAAACACTGAATATCCTGGAAGCTGATTCTCTGTGCTTTCTGCATTTATTCTGATTGGGATCCTTTGGCTAGAGCTTGGGGTATTCAGTTCACTGTCTTCTGATAATGCCAATGTTGAGCACTTACGGAGTACTTCCTAGGGACCAAGCACTAGAACCAAGACTCCCTCATGGATTGTCTCATGGAATACTTCCAAGCGCTTTAGGAAGATTTTGTTACCATCGTCCCTATTTGACGAATGAGGAAGTGGAGGATCAGAGCCTTAAGGTGACTTTCTCAAAGTGGCCCTATGATAAGGGATAGGGCTAAGTTTTTATTCCAACTTTTTAATATGAAAATTATTAAACATACAGAAGAGTTAGAGGGACAATGTTGTGAACACCTGTATGTTCACCACCTACATTTGACAGCTGTATTTGGTGTGTGTGTGTGTGTGTGTGTGTGTGTGTGTGTGTACACTCTGAATGTATGCTGCCAGCATCATGACAGTTCATCCCTAAATACTTCAGCTGTGCATCCTAACAAAAAGGTCCTTTATGTCCTCACCACCATCTTCTCACCTAAGAAAACGAGTCGGAACTCCCTATTATCTATTAAATGATAGATAATGTTATAGATAATAACAGATTTCCTCATTTGTTCCCCCAGATCCTTTGCACTATTTTGCTTTTGAACCAGGATCTAACAACTTTCTCACATTGCATTTAGTATTTACATCTCTCAAGTCTTTTGCAATCTAGAATGTTCCCTCCTTACTTTTTCTCCCCAGGACATTGACTTTTTGAAGTGAACAAACTGGCTGTGTGGCCGAGGGCCCTCAGGGATGCTGGGTGTGTTTGCTTGGAAAAGATGATGGCCACCAGCCATTCTGTGGGGAAAGCTTCTGTTTCCTCTTGGAAATTATTCTGTAGCAGAGTATTTTGACTCCTTGCAAAGAATTTATCCCCCCAGTACCCTCTCACCTAATGGCTTTTGGATCCATTGATGATTCTTTTCTGGATCGGTTATTTCACTGGGAGTTGCAAATGGTGAATTTGCTAAGGTGCGCTTCCTCTTGCATCGATGAGCAGGCATTCTGCTCCAGAGAATATGTTCTCTCAACCAGGGCATCAGCCAGTCCCTTCTAAGACGGCTGTGTCAATGAGACCAGGGTGTGCACAGAAGTCCCTCCATGCAGGTCCACAGCGGGCATCATCACCCTCTTCTTCACCTTCCTCTCTCTCACAGCACACTTCAAACTCTCATCTCCAGGCTCTGAACAAGCTTCCAGAATCATGCCCTTACACTCCTCCTTGGACCAGGAGGCAACCACTTGAAAAGTTTTCGGAAATTTTGCCCACCTCCCAAACAAGCAAACTGCTGGAAGTATTTGCTCTGGGACTGGTCTTAAGAGGTGTGTGCCTTGGCATGGGAGCAGCTCAGGCCTGGCCAGCCTTGGGTCTTTGCTGGGCAGCTTGAGTGAGAGACAGCCCAACCCTGGGAACAGGCATAGCCTGGATTCTGGGGACTGAAGGAGTGAGGTTTCAATCCCTATCCCACTAGCTGTGTGGCTTTGAGTGAGTGACTTAACCTCTCCGGGTCTTAGCTTCTCCACCCTTGTCGTGGGGCTCATGCTGGTAAGGCTTACCTACCCCAGAGGCTCCAGGTACTGTTCCCATGAGCTAATGTATGGGAGAGGGCCTGCCACTGTGTGCCAGTCATTTTCCTATTAATATCTGCTTTTTTTTCTTCACAACAACCATGCCAGGATGATTCTGTGACTCTTTGTAGTAATAGGACTCTTTTGGTTGTAAGCAACAAAAAAAACCCCATCCCAAACTAGCTTAGGCAAGAATGGGTATTTCCTCAGATACAGTAGTTCATGTAACTGGTTAAGCCTCAGGTATGGCTGGATCAAGGGCCTCGAGTGCTGGAACTCAGTCTCTTTCACTGTTCTTGTTTCTGGACACTGTTTTTCTCTATGTTGGCCTCAGCCTCAGTCCACCTCTCTCCTCTTCATGCTCAGACGGCCTCTAGAAGCTTCAGGATTTTCTCTCATTTGCATTATTGGTTTAGGTGAAGAGAATGCTCTCTCCTTCTGGCTCCAACAGAAATCCCAGAGAAGTCTGATTGGCCTGTTTTGAGTGATGGACACATCTGTGAACCGATCTCTGTGGCTGGAAGGATCTAGTTTCTGATTGGCCGTGATCAGGGTCAGACACCATTCTTAGAGGTGGAAGTGGGGTCAGCTCTATTCCTCAAAGGGAAACTAGGGTGCTGTTCCAGAGGAGAAGGGATGGACGCTGGATAGACAAAAATAACATGTCCCTTGTGCCTGTGGATCAGCAGGTGGGTGCTTGCTGGGTGAGGGAGCCCCCACACGCCCGGCCAGTGGGAAGCAGGGGAGCAGCCTCATCAGCAGTGCTTGGGACGAGGACCACCGACTCACACTGAACTCCCAGCCTAAACCGTGATTTATATTTAGCACGAGGAAAGCTGTCAAGCTCTTAAATATGTATGGGATTGGAAGAGCCAGGAGGGAGAGAAAGTGCAGATTCTGCATGTGCCAGCGAGGAATTAATTAGAAATAAACCATATATGAGAAGCTGTCTAAATTCTGTTCTGCTTTTGATCAGGCTGCCAACCGATGACTTTGGGAATTCTCCACCAAGCCGTGACCACCTGGGCCTTGCGGGCAGCCCTCCAGAACACCTTACACCCCCTCCGTGTCCCTGATAGGTGGGGAGACTGGGGCCTGCCTTCTTCTGCCTGGCCCTGGTGTCACAGGTCAGCCTGGGGGTGACTCACTCCCGTGGGGGGTACAAATCAAAATGCCATCATTGTGCCTGTCCCTTGGGAGGTGGGACTGTTTAGAGCTGGGGTGGGCAAGACTTGGGTGTTGGTGGAGGCCATCTACAGCCCTTTCTAGTGCCACCCAAGTGGCCTAGAGCACAGACCCTCTGCCAGGGACCTCTGCGCCCTCAGCTCTCACTCCCTTGTTGACATTGACCATGATCAATGTCCCTGGGCTGGATGCACAGTAGGTGCTTTTCAAGTGCCGGTTAGAGTCACAGCCTCTGAGCTGGAAGGGACCTGGAACCAGAATTTTTTATTTTTCAAGACAGGGTCTCACTCTGTCACACAGGCTGGGCTCAGGTGATCCTCCCAGCTTAGCTTCCAGCGCTGAGTGCCTGGGACTACAGGGGCACACCACCACACACAGCTAATTTTTGTATTTATTTTTTTATTTTTTGTAGAGATGGGGTTTCGCCACGTTACCCAAGCTGGTCTTGAACTCCTGAGCTCAAGCCATCTGCTTGTCTTGGCCTCCCAAAGTGCTTGGATTACAGGGGTGAGCCATCACACCCCATCCAGAGTGATGTTTTAAAAACATAACTCATCATGTCACACTTCTGCCTAAAATGCTTTGGGGACTCCTTCTGGGCCTCCAGATAAATCTCCTGGTTCTCACTGTGCTAGGCAGGCCCTGCCGCCTCTGCCCCTGGCAAACACTCCCCCAACCTCTTCCCTTACCTCTGCCCCCGGCAACCCCCCCAACATCTTCTCTCCTGCTCCTCGTGGACCAGTGTCATTCCTACTGGAGTGTTTCTGATCCTCAGAAGGGCTGAGCTTACTCCCCGCCCAGACTGTGCCCTGCAGTTTCCTCTTCTGGTACTCTCCAGCACCAGATCCCCATGGGTTGGGTTCTACTTGTGAACTGGATCTCATGTCACTTGTCAACTTTCCAAGTATCCCTGTGTTTTATGTTTTTAAAGCATTTATCATCATGTGACAGCATCTTCTGTAATCAGGTGTTTGCCTATCTGTTGTTTCTTCTACAAGATTTAAGTAATGAGAGAGAGAGAGAGAGAGATCAGCACTGGCTGGTTGTCCTGGTCCCCAGAGAAGTGCCTGGCACAGAACAGTGCTTAATGCATATCATTTGAATGAAATACATTTATTTGATTGCATTTTTAGAATAAATTAATGAACATATGAAGAGCATTCAGAAGTCTTCATACTGTCTTTTAAATGTTTCTACTTTTTATGGAGGTAACTGTAAATTCAAATGCCATCGTAAGAAATAATGCAGAGAGGTTTACCCATTTCCCCCAATGGTAACATTCTGTACAACCACGGTGCAGTATCACAGCCAAGCTGCTGACAGTGACAGAACCCATCCGTGTCCCTCAGACGTCCCAGTGGTCCTTGCTCTCATCTGTGTATGTGGAGTAACGTTCTTTTATTGCCTGTGCAGGCTTGTGTCTCCACCGCCACAGTCAAGACGCTGGGCAGTCCCAACACCACAGGAGCCCTGAGCCGTCCTTCCTAGAACCACAGCCACCTCTCCCTCCCGTATACTATTTTTAAAAGCCCTACAGTCTTGGTTGCAATTAATTCCATGCAAAACTCCAACTAGGAAGTGGCAGGTGGAGGCCTGGTGCTGGCTGGTTCTGCAGTGGCTGCCTGCCTTGCTCTGCGTGTCAGTCAGACACGACCCCAGGGACCCCGGCCCAGACCTGGGATCAGGAACAGCCAGGATCTCAGAATCCAATGTGGAGGTGGCTGGGCGGCTCCAAGAGGCTCAGGAGGCCTGGTCCAGTGCTTGCCTTCATGGGTGTCAGCTAGGGGTCCTGAGACCTGAGCTGGAGGCAGGATGTGAGCTTGGGGTGAGGCCCAGGCCAGCACTGACAGCCCAGGGTATAAGCTGCGGGGTGTCTCAGGCTTTGTGCCTGCGCTAAGGGGTCCTGGGCCCAGCCCTGATGAGCCGGGATGTGAGTGAGGGTCCCTGCCCAGCACTGGTAGTCACATTGGGTCCCTCCAAGGTCGGATCATGCTTGTCCCACTCCCTTTTGGACCCCAAGTCTCCTGTCCCCTGGGCAGTGCTGTGAGCAGCTAGGTGTCCAGTCAATAAACTCTTTCTCGGCTGAGATAAGTCAGTGTCTGTCCTACAGTTCAGAGCCCCCAACCCCTACAGGCAGCACCTCACCCCCACCTCTGCAGAGTGCCTCCTGCCAGCGTTCAGCCAGTGCCAGTGTGGCGCTCCCTTCAGACCTCAGAGGGGCCTCCCAGAAGGCAGTGGGGCCCAGCGGCGCTTTTAGGCAGGAGCTCACCACAAGGCCTCTTTCCCCTGAGGCACTGGGGCCTTCTCTGCCACAGAGGCTTGCGCGAAGACTTCTGCCCATGATCTTGAATTCCAGTTACGGCAATTGAGGCACAAGAAAGCAGCCCATATGCCACAGGGCCGGGATGAAACCCATAGCAGCCCACTCCTGCAGCTCAGCTCCCCTGAGCCCCACCAACTTCTGGGGTCCCCTGGGACAGAAACTGGGCAGCTTCCTCCTCAGAACAGCTTCTGCCAGCAGCTTCATTTATGCCCTCAGCCGGGACCAGCCAATCTTTTCCCAGCTCAGGCCCCTAATCCCTGTGACCCACCCCCTCCACATGCAACACCCATCACCACTCACTTACACCCAGTCATGGGGGCCCAGCCTTGCTCTGGTTTCAAGAAACCTATTCAAGATTCTGACTTCATCCATTTTACTCTTTTTCCTGTGAAGACTGGAATTCAGGGATATTTATCTTGCTGGGTCTGCGAAAGCTTAAATAAAATAAGCTTTATCTGTTGGAAGCTGTCAGCTGATAAAAAAGAAAAGAATTAAGCACATTCCTATTTGACGAGCTGTGCAGATGGGGCGGCTTTCTGTCTTCCGGCTTCATTGTGCTCTGCAGAGACAGCCTCCTGTCCACTTTGAGAACTGCCTTGGGACTCCAGTCTCTGACCCCCAAAGCTTGTCTGGACATTCAGACGTCTTGCAAACCGATGGATTGCTGGTGAGGCAGCAGCATGGGCGTGGGGGACATTTGCCACTTCAGGGATGGCCGTGGAGGGTGCTTCTCAGGACAAAACACTTTCATGTCCCTCCTCTCCTACAAGCCTCTTCCTGGGTCAGGGCCCCATGCGGGAGCTCATTCCCTGCTGGGAAGTACCTTTCCTCCTTCTGGGTCAGCCTCCTGTGGCTGGGTCATCCTCGCTGAGTCTAACAGGCTGGACCTTGGAGACTGATGTCTAGGGGGGACTGATGCCCTGCTGGGAAGTGGAGGCTCCCCAAGATGTGCCCCACCCAAAGTCCCTCTCCACAGGGGCAGAAAATCAACTTTCAAAACCTGTGTAGGTTACACCACTCCCGCCCACTTCCACAGCCACCACCCAGGGCCAGGTTGCCAGCCTCTCCCGCCTCTCTTCCTTGCTCTGTCCTCACCCCACTGTGCTCCAAGTAACAGTCACAGCGGATAACTCCTCTGTTCAAAACCCTGCGATCTTCCCATTTCACACGTCCCAAGCCTATCCGTCCCCACTTCTTCTCCTCCTACCCCACCCCCATCACTGCATCCAGCACTGCTGGCTTCCTGGTAGTGCCTGGAATATGGCAGGCACATTGTGGCCTCAGGGCCTTTGCACTGGCTATGCCTTCTGCCTGGAATGCTCTTCCCCCAGATACTGGCACAGCTCACACCATCCCTCCTTAAAGTCTTTCATCAAATGTCACCTTCTCAATGAATTCTTCCCTGGCCACTCTGTTTCGCAGTGTGGCATGTTCCCGCCCCCCATCCTCAGTATCTTGTCGATCTTGCTTTTTCTTTCTAGTGCTCATGACCTTTAAAAATAGTAGTTTCTTTATTTATTATGCTTTTGCTCATTGTTTCCTTTCGCACAAGGGCAAGACTCTGGCTACTTTTTTCTCTGTTGCATCCACAGAGCCAAAACTAGTCGGTGTTTGAGAAAATATTTGTTAATGAATGAATGGCTAAAGTAGCTTACTGTGGGAAGCAGTGGATTCTGGGTAGAGTTGCGCTCGTACACAGGGACAGCTGGATGGATGTTCATAGAATAAGCAAGTTTATTTGTGAGGATTGTACTTACAGATAATCTTCCTGTTGGTGAATGATCAAGGTCATTTCCAGTAATAACTGACAAACTCAACACTGATTCCTAAAGCTTTGCAGAAAATCTCGAATATTCCCTTTTGCTGTTAGAACACCTGACTCATATTGGCTTAAGAAAAAAGGAAATTTATTAGATCATGTGATCCCAAACCATCGGGGGTAGATCTGGCTTCAGGCAGGGGTGGACCCAGCACTGGGTTTCTCATCTGTTGCTCAGTCCTGTTCTCCACGTTGTCTTCATTCCCAGGATCCAGTGGTGGCAATGTAGCTGCCAACAGCCCAAACCTCTGTCTTCCAATTCAGAAGATGGACCAGCTCTCTACCTATTGGCTCCAATACAAGTCCTGGGATTCACTTGGCTTGAACTAGGAGGATGTGGTCAGGCAGGATCACACGTCCCATCTAGGAATGAGGGAAGGCCAGTCCCCAGGGGATATCCACAGTCCCTTTGCCAGGGCAAGGTGTGGTGGATGCTGGGTAGCAACAGCAACATATGTCAACCTCTGGAAAATCATTTGGAAAAGTCCCTGCAGGGAACTGGCTGAAACCTGCTGGTGCAACATGTCCCAGCGGCTTTGTGGAGCAGCATCGGCATCAGGTCATCATTCCATGTCCAGATGCCACTGTAAACGCTGCTCCGTGCTACGGACCTGCCCGGGAGCCCAGAGTCATCTTCCTAAAACGTGTTCCTCACTGGCCCCAAATACCTAAAGCTTGGACTCTGCCTTGGCTCCCAAGAGCCAGCTCCAGTCAGTCTCACAGCTGCATCCCCCAATATGATGGCACGTGGCCCAGCCCTGGGTGCCTGCTCTGAGCCCACCAGCCCCACCATCACTGCCTTCACTGCCTGTTTGCCACAGGAGTCCTGGAATGACCAGTCAGTCCTCCTCTCCATTTCTCCAACTTGATTGATTCTTCCAGATCCCCTGCCCCGCCTCCAGGTCAGCCAGCCCCAGCAGCCAAGCCACGGTGACACATCCTGGTGCTATCCGTCTGCCGCCACCCCTCCTTCAGCGGCAGGGACTCAGAGTACTTCTGGTGTATGTGGACATCTTTATTTCCTTCCCTCCCTTCTGCCGTGGTCCCTCCCCTCGGCGGTGTGTCTGTCATCTAGTGACATGATGATCATGGCAAGGACAGTAAGAGCAGCTGTAGCAGATACTGGCAGGGGCCCACTCTGTCCCCACCATACCCAAGCCTGCAGGGTTCCGATGGCTTCCTTCGTCTCCCACCTCAGGGTTTCTGCTGGCATAGGAGGAATATTCTGGACCCACATGTAGAAGGGGAGAACACAAGTGTTGGGGTGTTAAAGCCTCCCCACTCCCCTTCTCAGGAGCAGCCCTCAGCCAATGGCAGCCCGGAGTTGGGTGAAGACCCCTTGGCCCTTGCTGGGTCCGTGCTGAGGCATGTCCTATGCACTCTCTGAGCAGGCCTGACCACAGGGTGACCTCTCATGAGCACAGCTTATGCTGATCTGCCCTCCCTACGGCCTCACTTCCCCACTCCCACCCTGCCTGGATCACCTCCTGAAAACTGCCTGCACCAAAATCCTTGTCTCAGGCTCTGCATGTGGTATACCCTAAACTAAGAAAGCAGCAAACCAAATGCTTGCCCAGTGCTAGGTGCCATGTTGGTGTTTTCTCTGGAACATTTATTTAAGCATCGTATGGACCCATGCAGAAGTTATTATCTCATTAATAGTTAAGCAAGACAGAGGTTTGGGGAGGGTAAGTGATTCCACAGCCAGGGTCACTCTGCGGACAGGAGCTGGCTCAGGACTCAGTGCAGTCTGCCTGTCCCTGATGTCTGGGCTCCTGACCACTCTGTGATGCTGAGTTATGAATGCATGCATGAAAGATGGCATGTGGGCCAATCCCAAGACTAAAGGGGAAATGGACCCCAATGGGGGCTTGAGTGTGGCCAAGGTCACAGGCACATCAGAGCACAGCTGGGAGGAGAGGATGCTCTACTTAGCAGCCAGCCCACTCCATCTGGAACAGACATTTCAGACCTGTGCAATCGATAGAAACTGAGAGCTCCCTTCATCCACCCTGTTGTGCAGATGTGTGCGTGTGTGTGTGTGTGTGTGTTTGTGTGTGAGCATGTGTGTATGAGTGTCAGCATGTGTGAGTGTGAATGTGTGGGTAGATGCCTGCCCTACCAAGGAGACACAGCATGTATACCACGCCCCATGCCACCACAGGGGTTCTGCTGTGGGGAGACAGACAAGGGCACAGGTAGCAACATGGGGTGAGAGACACCTGCTTGACGGGTCAGGAAAGGCCCAGAAGTAGCTGAGCCACCTCCCACCAGGCGAGCTGTCAGGGTGAGGTGTTGCGGGGACCAGCTGGGCAGGCCTGGGCTGGCCGGGGCTGAGCGGAAGTGAGGGTCCGCTTTTCTCAGCTGTGCTCTGGTCGCTTTGTGGCTCTAGCTGTATCCCTCCCCTCTCTCAGCCTCAATGTCCCCACTAGTGAAGTTCCGGGGGGACCAGCGGCGCCTTCCGACATTTGAGTGGCCCTGGCAGTGGGGTCAGTTTCTGGAATGGGAGAGTCGTTGGCCATCTTCCCACTGGCCGTGGCCCAGCCGCACTGTTCCTGCACTCGCTGCCGTCACTGCTGGCGGCAGCAGCAGTCCAGCCATAATGGGCATGAGGAGCATGGCCATCATGTCTGGAGCATCTGGAGTGGGCCTTGTAAACATGGGGTCGACCCTCGGATAGGCCCGAGGCTGGAGCCAGAGCTGTAGGCAGATGGACTGGCGTCCTGGTCCCCCCAGACCCACTGTTATGGGCTCACAGCTGGCAGCAACCTGTCCAGGGCCGCCTTCATGCTTCGTTGATTGCCGATCAGCCTTTTCCGACTCCTCCTCTAACAAGGGGATGATAAAATATGCGTTCTCAGGCATGGAGGCCCATCATGGGAGACATTAGCTTATTTGAATTTGGAAATGAGGTTGCAGGGGTGACATGGGAAGGCAGTCTGTGTCTGTGGGGGGGCGGGCTGGGCTCCGGTCTGGTGTTGGGGCGTGGAAGGCACAGTTTACATTTGCTCTGCGGATGTTTCAGTCCCCTTGGCTGATGGCTGGGGAGCGCAGGGGCGTGAGCTTCCTGGAGCACCCAGCTTGCCTGAAGCCAGGCCAAGAGACTTGTCTGGGATCTGGGAAGTGACAAAAAGGACTGTCCATGTCCTGAGCCCCTCATTTCTAATCCTTGGAATTACTCTAATGGGGGAGAAAATACCCCCTTGCAAAACGCTGCTGGCTATCCCCACCCCCAACCTGAGTGACCACTACCAGGGCAGGGTAGAGTGCCTGGGTGAATTTAGCATAAGTCAGGGGCCAATGCTTACAGGCTGAGAAACCTGATGGTGCCAGCTTGCTTGGCTTGGTGCCCATGTCACTTCTTAACCAAGCTCATACCTCCAACCAGAAGGCCACTGGATTTGTTTAATCTATCCTGGGGATGAGTGGCCAGCCCACTTCTATTCGTAGGCAGAAGGTGGCTTTTGGAGTGCAGAATCACAGGGTGAGTTTGTCAGCTGATGTGAATGCTCCTAGAACTGGCCCAAGAAAATACTATCACCACGCCCATGCAGTATAGACTGGCCAGTGAGTCTTAAAGGTTTACATGTTCTATTGTGTTCAATCATTTCAACCACAGGACTTCTGCATGTGACAAGGTCAAGCCTTCCTATCACAGTCCTTTATCTTTGTAGCATTTATCACAGCCACACTTTTGCTGTGGACTGCAAGGGTGAAGTCTCTTAACCTGTTCACTGCCGTTATCTCCCAGGCCTCAAATAGGGCTTGGCACATAGTAGATGCTTGATAAAGATGTACTGAATGAGTGGATAAAGGCCTTGATAAAGGAGGCTCTATTATGATCCAATCTTTTTACAGATGAGGGAACCAAGACACAGAGAGCTGGAAGTCACAGGCTGCAATGGCACAGCTGCTAAGTGGCAGAACCCAGATCTGTCCCCAGTGGGAGGAGCCTCTGCACACCACTGCATGGGTCTCCATGCTTTGATTTCATGATGGAGCCCCTGAGGGCAATCTCATGGCCCGCATTTGTCTCACTGCATTCCTTATCCACTGACAGTTGTACCTGCTAGCAGCCCTGTGTCACTGCTGACAAGATGGGAGCACTGGGAGGGTGAACAATCCACCCTGGGGCACAAGGTGAAGGTGGAACTGCACTCAGCCGTCGCTCTCTCCAAAGATGACAGGTTTCCTACGTGGTGCGGTCTCACTGCCTGCCCCTCCCGTCCCCACTGTGCCTTTCATGGAGCAACTACCATGTGTGGGACAGTGCGTGCCAGCCCTCACCGAACTGTCACCACCACAGCATGAGCTTTGCATCTGATCCCAGAAGCACCTGCCCTGGCTTGGCTCTTGCAGAACAGCACGAGAGACAGTGTCTGTGCCCCTCAGCTGTCAGGCTCTGTGGAATCCAGAGCCTTCTCTCAGGTTCCGAGGAATTTCTTCCCATCCTCCGTCCCATCTTCTAATGAAAGGCTTCGTGAAGTTGCACAGAGGCACTTTGTCCTCAGACAGGCTTATTGGGAAATCATATTCTTTTCTTTGTCAAGCCTGATGGGCTTATCTCACTTACAAAATGAAATCTCAAAGTTGTCATTCTAGAAAGTCTAAGGAGCCGGTGGGGAACAGAATGACTTTCTCAAAGATGTCAGGAAAGTGCCTAGCCTGAGGCAGAAGATGATGTGTTGTAGTGGGGAGGCGTGGGCCAGCCAGCAGAGCCAGACAGCTGCCAAAAACTGTGCCACCTTAGGCAAGTGGCTTAACATCTCTATGCCTCAGTTTCCTTATCTGTGAAATGGAATAACAACAGGATCTGCCTCACGGGGTTATTATGAATACTAAGTTAAGGCACATCTAGTGCGTAAATGTGTGTGTCAGGCACTGTTATGTGCTCGCTACCATCACTGCTGGTGGCAGCAGGGGTCGAGCCATAATAGGCACAAGGAGCGTGGCCATCACATGATGCATCGGTTGGGAGCATTCAGGTGCTGGTAATAAACACCAGGAGTAGCTGTGGCTTAAGCTTGGCACGGATTCTCCTGGACTGCAGGTAGGCTGTCCATAGCTGTGGCAGCAGCTCCGTGGTGTTGGCAAGGACTCAGGTGTTTCTGCTTGTTGGCTCCTCCATCAGAGCATGGGGCTTCCATTCTCCAGAGTGCATCATGGTCCAATACAGCTGATGGAACTGCATCTGACACCTCTGTGTTCCAGGCAGGAGGAGGGAGGGCGGGGAGCGTACCAGCCACCTCTGACTCGCCGTTCCTGTGTATGCTGAGTGTCCCACTGCAAGCCCTGGCGGAAGGCTGACCCTTGGCCACTGCAGGTAGAGCTGGTAGGAGGGATGGGAGAAGCCATCAATGATGACAGGGAGTTGGTGGTACGTGCCCCAGCTTCCTTGCCTCTGGGGTGGGATAACTCTGAGAGGCACGTTCTATACATTTCCCCTAAGATGCCCACAGGATTGGCCTCCAGTTGCCATAGACTACTCATTCCTACGCTCTTCGCTGGCTTTCTCCCTTTGCTCACCTCCCTCCCCCTTGGAAAAATTCCATTTGTACTTAAATTCTTGACTTACAGTCAGCTTCTGGGGTAACATAGTGAAAGACAAGAGGCAAGGCAAAAAGAGGCGCCCCCAGCTGTCTGTCCACCTCTAGATTAGCCCCTCCTGAGCGGTTTCAAACAGTGTGCTCTGACTGTGCCCTAGCTTCAGGGTGGCTGGGAAGTGCAGTCCTCAGCTGGGTGTTCTCTCACTCAAGAACAAGGAGCCTAGCTGAAGGAAGGCAGCCAGCATTCTCTGCCGCTGCTAAAGAAGGAATCATTATGGAAAGTTCCTATCTTCATGTCAGGCCAGATCTGACAAGGAAGTGCTAACTGCCTTGGCCCCTAGAAGCTTTCTGAGAAACTGCTTCCTTCATTTCAGTCAACAGACATTTATTTAGTGAGCACCTACTGAGTGTCCAGCCCTGGGATGCCATCGGGAATGAGACATGGCTCTTGATCTCATGGTGCTTATGAGGAGCAGGAAGAAGGGGAGGCAGCCGGGGTCGGAGGCAGAGGAAGGAGCTAATGATGGGAGATGAGGCAGGGGTCCACAGTCCCCAGACCTCCCAGGCCATGTGGACCACAGTAGGAGCTTAAGCCTCATTGTAGGAGCAAAGGGAGAGTGTACTGGAGATGTATTTTATTTTATTTTATTTTATTTATTTATTTTGAGACCGAGTGTCACTCTTGTTGCCTAGGCTGGAGTGCAGTGGCCTGATCTCAGCTCACTGCAACCTCTGCCTTCCAGGTTCAAGCGATTCTCCTGCCTCAGCCTCCTGAGTAGCTGGGATTATAGGCATCCACCACCACATCCACCTAATTTTTTGTATTTTTAGTAGAGACAGGATTTCATCATGTTGGCCAGCCTGGTCTCGAACTCTTGATCCAAGGTGATCCACCCGCTTCGGCCTCCCAAAGTCTGGGATTACAGGCCTGAGCCACCATGCCTGGACTATTTTTTTTAACTTCTATTTCAGGTTCAGTGGTACATGTATAGGTTTGTTATATAGGTAAACTCATGTAACAGGGGTTTGCTGTACAGATTATTTTGTCACCTAAGCCTAGTACCCAATAGTTATTTTTTCTCCACCTCTCCCTCCTCCTTCCCTCCACCCTCAAGTGGGCCCCAGTGTGTGCTGTTTCTCTCTATGTGTCCATGTATTCTCATCATTTAGGTCCCACTTACAAGTGAGAACATGCAGTGTTTGGTTTTCTGTTCCTGCCTGGTTTGCTGAGGATAATGGCCTCCAGCTCCTTCCACGTTCCCGCAAAAGACATGATCTCATTCTTTTTTATGGCTTCATAGTATTCCATGGTGTATACGTACCACATTTTCTTTATCCAGTCTGTCACTGATAGGCATTTAGGTTGATTCTATGTCTGCTATTGTGAACAGTGCTGCAATGAACATTTGCATGCATGTGTCTTTATGGAAAAATGACATATATTCCCCTGGGTGTAATGGGATTGCTGGGCCAAATGGTAGTTCTATTTTTAGCTCTTTGAGGAATTGCTACACTGCTTTCCACAATGGTGGAACTGATTTACACTCCCACCAACAGTGTATAAATGTTTCCTTTTCTCTGCAACCTCACCGGCATCTGTGATTTTTTGATTTTTCAGTAATATGTGCTGGAGATTTGAAGCAGGGACTACCCGTTGTATTTTCCTGGTGTATGGAGGGTGAATTCATGTCAGTGGGTTTGTTGTACAGATTATTTTGTCCCCAGGTACTAAGCCTAGTACCCAATAGTTACTCTATTATTCTTCCAAGCTATGCCATAAATTTGATGTTTTTTCTTCAATTTTAGCAGGGTAGTCTGTGGGGCAGAGGGCCATGAGTGGGCAAGGGAAGTCAAGAGAGGAGGAGAGTTGCAGGGGGCCCAGGCTGGCGTCTGCGGGAAAGCTCACTTTCGAGGAAAGCTGGAGAAGCAGCCCCCAGGGAACTGGGGCTCCTGCATGTGGGTTCCCTGCCGTCTGCTCTGGGCCAGCCTCTGCATCCCTCTGAGGACTCCGGGAGGATGTGTCGAATCCTACTGGTTCCGTTTCTCTGGAGAAGCCTGACTTATACAGGCCCAGAAGCTCCAGTCACTTCCCCTCATTTTACACATGAGTAAACTGAGTCAGCAGCTCAGTCCCACTCCTGAACATACCCCAGTGTCTGGCTTATGGAAAGTTTATGGGGGTACTCAACGCAGACTCACTGGGTGAATGAGTAAGTGAAGATGTCAGTGACTGTGGGTGAAGCAGCTCTGTGCACAAGCTCTGGCCACAGAGTGATGGATGAACAGTCAGTTTGAACATTTCCTGAAGATACGGTGTCTGTAATTCTCAACCAGGGCTGATTTTTTCCCTCCAGGGTGCATTTGGCAATGTCTAGAGACAACTAGTTGTCACGACTTGGGGGTGGTGCTACTGGCATCTGGGAGGTGGGGGCCAGAGATGCTGCCAGTCATGCTCCAGTGCACAACGTGCCCCTCAACAGACAATTCTCCAGCCCCAGGTGGCTGTGGGTTGAGGAGCCCTGTGTTACATGTCACTCCTGTACACCATTAACCATCTAAACAAGATCATCTCATTACACAGCCATTCACAGGAGGCCTCTGTTGTGTCTTCCCCTCTCCCGTCAAGCACTCTTCCTTCCATAAGCACCACTGGGCACCAACCCGCCCCCAACTCAATCATGAGCTGTCAGTGAGGTGGAGCCCCTTTCCCTGGTCACATGGCCAGGCCCAGCCAATCAGAGCATCATCCTCTGGCCACAGAGGGTGGTTCTGACGGCAAGTGACCCAACCAGGACAGCGCCATCCGACTGGGAAGATGGAGTTCTCCTTCTCTTGGTTCTGGAAACTGCCAGAGTGACTATCACGCAGGTGACAGTCATCACTGGAAAACAGGACCAAGGGTAGGGCAGGCCCAGTCCCCAGGACATGCTTTGTGCTCCTGGCTGTGTGATTGTGGCCTCCTTGCTATAGCCATGAAGGGCCTTTGTGCACATAAGAGAAGCAGTAATGGCTGAACACGTGCAGTGTTCCAGGCACCCCCTTGCTCCCACCCCTCCTTAGCACACGCCCTCCTCCTGTGCCCTCCTGGAAAAGACAACTGTTTCCACTTAAATCAGTTCCAGGGGTTCACTCCCGAATAACCCTCCCTCAAAGGAATTGGCTCATGTGATCGTGGAGGCTGGCAAAGTCACTACGGATAACTAGACGCGACCTGCTTAAGTAATCAGGGAATTTAATGCCTCAAGCACCTCAAAAGCCCATAAAGACGCCACGCCAGGCTTGGTCCCACAGCCAGTCGATGTCCCCAAGTCCCCATCTCTTCACTCTGTCTTCTGTGGTGTTGGTTTCACTCTGAGGCTCCAAGATGGCTCCCAGGAAAGAGAGTGGGTCTCTGTCCCAGAATTCTCAGCCAGAGTCCTGACCTTTACTTTGATTGGACTGCATTGGGTTACATGGCCACCTGGGATCCAATCGCTTCAGCCAGAGAGATGGACTTTAGTGATTGGCTTACCCGAGGTCACATCCTCCTAGAAAGAGCGAGAGGTGGAGTTGACTTCTTGGCAACCGCTTGCATCCCCACACTGGGAAAGGGGAGGGATTGAACCATGCAGGCAACTGTAGGGAAAAAGCTGCAGCCAAAGAGGAGGCAGCTGGAGGGGTGAAGTGACCTGCTCTGAGTGCTGTTTCTCATCATTGCATATCTGGCTGCCCAGATATATTAAGGATTTCTCCTTAACAGCCAGAATCCCTTGCTGCACCCAAAGGGGTGACAACAGAATCAGCAAGGGGTCTTGTGAGTGCCGTAGAAGGACTGGGGGCATTGTGGTGAAGATGGTAACAGTGTGAGCTGCCATTCCCTATGTCAGACTCACGAAGGACTTTTATATTGTCCAGCTCAGTAACTTCTCAAACAGCTCTATGTTTGAGTAGGTGGTTGGGGGGAAGGGGTGATTATTATTATGCTCAGTTTGGAGGTGAGGAACCTGAGGCTCCAAGAGTCAGTGCCTCATGTTCAGGCTTTCATACTAGGAAGGTATAGAACTGGGACTTGAATCCAAGCTGATGTAACTCAAAATTTCCTCAAAGGAATTGGTTCATGTGATTGTGGAGGCTGGCAGGTCCAAAATCTGCAGGGTGAGCTAGCAGGCTGGAGACCCCGGACGGCTGATGCTCCAGTTCAAATCCAAAGGTGGTTTGCCAAAGAACCAGGAAAGCTGATGTTCTTTATGAAGTTCGAAGGTAGTCTGTGGGAGAATTCTCTCTTGCTTGTAGGAGGCCCATCTTTTTGTTTTCTTCAGGCCTTCAAATGATTGGATGAGGCCTAGACACATTACGGAGGGCAATGGGTATTACTCAAAGTCCAGTCATTTAAATGTTAATCTTATACAAAACACCCTCACAGAAACACCCAGAATAATGTTAGACCAAATATCTGGGCACTGTGGCCCAGCGAAATTGACACAAAATTGACTTTCACAGCCCACTTCTTGCTCCAAGAGCCAAGACTCTTGGATGCTGATTTTTACTACTTTTCTTTGCTAGTTTTATCATTCTTTGGAATGATTCATTTTAACTATACACAATTAATATGTATAGATTGTGCCATTAATTGCAAAAGTAGTACATGGCCATGTTCAACTTGTAAAGAGTAAAACATTACAGGCAGGTGCCCTTTGTTCATTGTACCCAATCCCCAAGCTTTTTCTTGATGGTGACACAGTGCATCTGTCAGGGAAGGCTGGATTATTCTGTAATCACAACAACAACATACAACCCAGATCTCCAGGCTTCAGAGCTACATGTACATCTGGGTTGAGAAAGGGCTCTGCTTATTGGCACAAGTTTGGCAGAGAGCTGCCATCTTGGAGATGATTGTCATGCCAGAGCAAAAGGAACTCTGGGGAATTGCACATCAGCAATTAAATGCCTGGCAGTGGCCCTGTGATACTTTTTCTCATAACTAATTGGCCAGAAATGGTGACATGTTCCCACTGAACTTCATGGTGCTCCAGAGGTGCAGCTGGTCAGAAATATTCAGAAACCCGCATGGTGACCTCCACACACTGGGATCAGTTTGTGTGTTCCTTTTAAGGCCTCTTTGTATGTGTTTGCATACATAGGTAGAAAATCTGTAATATATTATATTACATTCTGCAACTCTTTTTCTTTCTCTAAGAAGTATCTTAGAGAATTTCCCATGTCAGAATGTGTGTCTTGGCTTCATCCTTTTAAAGGATGCGAAAGGATGTCATGGTTTGGACACCTGATAGTTTTTAGTCCTTTATGGAGTTGCTGTCAGTTTTTGCTGTTATGAGGAATCCTAAAATAGATATTCTAACCTGTGCTCTTTAGTGCATATTCCTCAGAAAAATGAAAGTGCTGGATGCTGGCTTGCATATTCAAAATTTGATACTAAAAAATTATTCAAAATGACTGTACTAATATATATTCCTACTGGGGGTATATGGCAACTCCCCATTTTTTCCCTAACAAGTAATGTGAATGGACTTCAAAAAGTTCATGGAAAAATGAAATTAAATGATAAAAATTAAAAAACATAAAATTTATAAGCTCCAGCAATATCAAAACTCTTTTGTAAGCAGTGGTACCAACTATTTAGTCCATCCCTAAAGAACTGAGGGTCCTGGGAATTTAGCCATGTCAATGCAGTCTTTTTTACATTATTAACTAAAGAAAAATCAGTGCCCTTTAAATATTTTTAAGAGTAGAAAACAATTTTTTTACAAAGTCAGAAGGAGCCCAATTAGGACTTTAAGGTAGATGCCTAATGATTTCTCATCAGAGCTCTCCCAAAATTGCCCTTGTTTGACAAGAGGAGTGAACAGGGATCTCTGGTGAAGGTTTCCTGGGCATTTTTTGCTGAAGTTTTGGCTAACTTTCTCAAAACTCTTTCATAATAAGCTGATGTTATCATTCTTTGGCCTTATAGAAAGTCAACAGCAAAATATCTTGAGCATCCCTAGAAAACTGTTGCCATGACCTCCTGACTGGTCCACTTTTGCTTTGACTAGACCACTGCCACCTCTTGGTAGCCATTGCTCTGATTCTGCTTTGTCTTCAGGATTGTACTGCAATCCTCCGATTGTGCTTTGTCTTCAGGATATACCATGTTTCATCTCCTGTAATATTTCTTTGAAAAAAATGTTTCAGGAATGTGATCCCCCACTTGTTTAAAATTTCCACTGAAAGCTCTACTCTTGTCTGCAGCTGATCTAGGTGTAAGGGTTTCAGCACCCAGTGAGTGCAAAGTTTTCTGACCTTTAATTTTTCAGTTAGAATTGTGTAAACTGAACCAGTTGCAAGGTCTATGGTGTTGGCTAATGTTTCTGCTGTTAATGGTTGGTCCTCGTCAACTGGGGCATGAACAGGCTGAATTTTTTGTTCACAAATTGGTGTGGATGGTCTGTTTCTGTGAGCTTCATGTTCAACATCATCTTGCCCCTTCTTAAAATGGGTTATTCATTTGTAAACAGCTGCTTTCTTTGGGGCGTTGCCCACAAACTTTTTGTAAACCATCAATGATTTTACTATTGTTCCACCCAATTTTGCCATAAGTTTGACGTTTGTTCTTCAATTTTGGCAGAATTCGCATTGCTCTGATATGGGCTCTTTTCAAACTGCTTTCTTATCCTCTCTGTGCCTCAAAGTAGATTCTGTTCAGACATAGCAAGTTAGTACAAGTTAATTTTGGTTCAAAAAATCTTGAGATCTATGCATAGGTTTTTTTATAATACACATTTTCTATGAACTTTTTGAAAACCCCCTTGCTTATAACACAGTTTACATTTATTTTTAATCAGATGGGAGATCCCCACTGAATTTTGTAAACATTATTTTAATAACTGTTACCTCTAAAAAAGTTAAACGGTGGAGATGTATAGAGAAAAAAGCCCAGGTCTCCTATCTGCTTTTTCCTATTTCTGATTTTGTGACCCTCTCTGGAGGAACTGCCATTAAAAGTTTGCAGTGTTTCTTCCAGATGTCTCTCTGCATTTACATAACATAAATTAATAATTATATATTGATTTTTAAATGCATAAGTGTGATCACTGTATTATATATTGTCTGGAGCTTGCTTCGCTGTCCCCTGTGCCCCCTCCAATTTTTAACATCTGTTATCATGTTTGTTTTTATGAAATTAAGTTACTGGCTGCTTGGGTTTTCTTTTTTCTTATTGTTCTGTTTTCTGACTCAAGCTTTTTATCTACAGATGAGAAATGGAGAAGGGGGGGAAGTTGATGACAGGGATGCCTGTTTTTCCTCTTCCCCTTCCCGGAGATGAGTTTCATGGGTGGAGTAACCAGTGTCCAGACATCTCTCTGGGCGGAGGCAGGAAGAGGAGAAAGCAGGCTGGCTGCAAAGTCTCTGATGAAGGAGAGGGGAGGTTGGGGGTGGCGTGACTGAGGCCTGGGGATGTAACGCAGACAGGAATCCTTCCAAACTCCGGTGGGGAGAAGAACATCTCCTGTGGCAAAATCCTGCAAAATGCTATTAAGGATAAATTTTTTATTGTTCTGTCCTGTAGGCAACTTGGGAAAATAGCATAGTCTCAGCATAAATGAGTTCCTCTGTTTTATTTTATTTTTAAACGACCCTTTCAGCACCAGTTCTGACTTGGGAAGAATGAAGCAGTCACGGCCGTGGGCACAGCGAGAGACAGAAGGTGGGAGCAGATGCAGCGAAGTGAGGCAGGACACCGACCCCAGGGGCTGGCCCAGCTCTCTCCACACCATTCCCCTCCCACACTCCTCTCCCCAGCCAAGGGTTATGGAAGTGAACGGGAGCCATTATCTGTGTGTCTCTGGCCAAAGAAAATTTAAATGAACCAAATGACAAGACAGAATGTAGAAACCATGCATGGTGCCATTTTCTCGTAAAATGTCTAGACTTATTGACTTATTTACAAGTATTTCTTTGGTGCTTCTTATGTGTCTCTTACTGTTTTAAGAGCTTTTGGAGTGCTAATTTATTTATTTGTTACAGCAGCGTTATTGCAGGAGGCTCAATCACCTTGCCTGCCACGGAGGTGGTGGGGTGGTGGGATGGGGTGTGCATCAGGCCACAGGACAGCTGGTAAAGGGCAGGTGTGCCAGCCTACACTGTGCCCTCCCAGGCTGGGCATGGCCCCACTTTTCCTGAGCTGCCCTCCCCAGCAGTGGGTCACCCTGTCCCTGAGGTCGTTGAGTACTGGCTGCCTCTGCTGTCACCTCAGCCTCCACTCCGATGAGGGTAGGGCTTCCGCACAGCCCACATCATGCCCTTGTGTGTGATCACATCTGTTCTGGTGCCAGAGTTTACCTGGAGGGGACCCTTCGATGCCCTGGTGGCCATCCCGGGGCCACCCCAAGGGGCAGCACAGCACACCCTAAGAGTGTGGGGAGAGAAATCAACACTCTGCAGGCAGAACACTGAGCAAAGCAAGACAGGAGGCGAGAAGGAAGAAGTAGATAGGTCACTCTGTCTCCTTCCTGAGCAGGTGGGTCCAGGATGCTGTCGCTCTGCACAGCATCTCACAGGACATCCTGCCTCATGGAACAGCCGGCTGGGTTTCCTTGACCAGCTGTGGCCAGCTGTGACATGCACTCCTGATCTGCTCTCCCTTCTTCCTTGCCTCACATCCCCTTACCCCTCAGGCTGGCTTCCCTAGGGCTGCACTCCTGGATGAAGTAGTGTGTAGCTTTGCCTTCAGCTCTACTTTTCAGAGAATTGCTGCTGAACCGGGTAGAAGGAGGCTTCAGCAGAGCAGCCACCATTTCTATAGCCCTGCCCTCCCCTAGTCCCATACTGGGCATGTTGCTTGGATTAACTCCCTGCATCCCATGGGAGGCTCTTCGTAGAGACAAAGAAGCTGCAATGTGCCTGAGGCCACCAGGTGACCAGGGTACCTGAGATTACCAGGTAGACAGCATATGGGGTCACCAGAAACCAGGAACTAGGAGGAATCAGGATGTGATCCCAGGCAGTTTGGATGCAGAATATCTGCCCTCAAGTGTCATGCTAGAGTCAGAGGCTGGTGGTCACCAGGCCATGGCTATCATTCACGTGTGACTCCAGGAGATTCACGTAAAGTATACCAGTTAGTTCTCTGGAAAACCCTGAGGAGGGAGATCCCATGATTCCTGCTTTACAGACAAAGAACATTTGGCTCTGAGAGGTTTGAGTATTTATTCATTCAGCACACATCTGCTGGATGCCTCTCCCTGTGTGAGGCATTGGTCCAGATGCTGGGGATGCAGTCGTGGGCAAGAGGCTCATGGCCTGCTGTGCATGTGTGTGTATATGGACATGTGTGTTCATGTGTGTGTGTGTAGGAACAGACAGTAAATGGTAACAAATAAATACAGAGTAATGACAGATTACAATCCACGCCACCAAGGCTTCCTTTGTTTAGGGCGGCCAGGAATGTCCTCCTGAGGAGGTGCCTCGGTGATGTCAGAAGTCTCTCAGGGACCAGCCTGAAAGGGCAGTGGTTGGGAAGAGCATCTTAGGCAGAGGAAACAGTGCCTGCAGAGGCCTTGGAGTAGGAAACATCTCAGAAGGCTGGAGGAAAAGGGGGCTTGGAATTTACTCCAAGGGTGATGGGAAGAGGAAGGGGAAATGGAAGGGTCAGAGAAGGGGAACAGCCATTTGCTGTTAAGATCCCTGGTATGAGAGGGAGTGGGTCTGTAGGGACGGATTGCAGGGGGCAGGGGTGGAAGGGGGAGCCTGGGAAGGAGCTGCTGCAGCATGGGGGCCTCCTCCTGTGTCATCTGCATAGCCCCATGTCTCCCCCAGACCCTGGCTGAGGAGCCTGGGGCTGGGCAGCTGCTCTGTGCCAACTGAAGTGTCCAGGGGTCCTTGGTATTTGCAAGACGAAGAAGTGAGTGGGGTTGGAGAAGGAGAAGCCTGGGGGTAGGCTCTATAAGGGATTGGCGCTCATTACAGGCATTCCTCAGTGCTCTTGGGGCACAATCTAGAACATCCAGATTCCTTAGCAGGCCACAAGCGACCCTCCCCCAACCCGCCCTTGTGATCTGTCAGTACCTTCCACCTCATCCGGACTCTCTGCTGTCTGCACAATTCTACAGTTGCCATCTGAAGGAACTCGCAGTCCTCCAGAGGCTCTGTTTCATCCTGGGGTCTTAGCACCTGCTGTCCCCTCTGCCTGGTCCCACCCTTCTGCCACTGCTTTCCAACACAAGAGGCCTCCCCCTACCCAAAGTTATCTCCCCAATTGTATCTCAAGCGTTTGCTCTGGCAAGCCTCCAGACCCCAAGATCAGGTTAGGTACCCCTCCTAAGGCTCCCCAGCACTCTTCATTTGCATGTTTATTTGCATATTTGTCCCATCCACCTAGGAGCTCCCTGAGGCAGGGACTGGGTCTTCTTTGTTCATGGCTGTAGTATCCTCAGCACCTTGGGCAGAGCTTGGCACATTGTAGGCGCTCAATTAAAATTGGGTGAGCAAATGAATCCTGAATGAATATGAGGGAATATCCATGGGGAGGAAGGAGTAGGTTTATTCCCTGTGGCCTTTGACAGGCAGAACTAGTTTCAGTGGCTGAAAAGCACAGCAAGGCTAATTTTTGTTCCCTGTAGGAAAAAGCCTCTCCAATAACTGACATTTTGGTGCGGTGCAGAACCTTCATCCCACTGTGGAAATTTTTAAGCAGTGGTGGGTGGGTCACTTGTCCATCTTCCCACTACACAGTGAATGCCTGGGAGGCAGGGATGGCATCTTTTTCTTCTCCTTGTGCCCAGAGCCTGCGCGGTTCATGCACACCACAGAGCTGCTCAGTCTGTGCGCCCTGAAAGGGGGGGTGTGGCTGTCTCCACCCCTGAAATCTTCTAAACCTGCACCTTCCTGTCTGGCAGCCACTCACCACATCTGGCTACCGAGTGCTTGAAATACAGCTGGGTTTGAATGGAGCGGTACGGCAAATGTAAAGTACACAATGGATTTTGAAGACTTAATATAAAAAAAGAAATGAAAATGTTGATAATTTGCTTACATGTTGAAATGATAATATTTTGAATATATTGGATTAAATTATATATATTATTAAAATTAATCTCAGCTGTTTCTTAGTTTCTGTTTTTTAAGGAGATTACTAGATAATTTAAAATATGGCTAGCATTATATTTCTCTCATAGAGGGCTGGTCTAGAATAGTGGTCCCTACGTTTCTTGGGTTTACTGGATGTTTTTAAATCCAGTAGTCATGCACTGCATAATGACGTTTCAGTTGATGACAGCTGCACCTGACGGTGGTTCCGTAAGATCATAGCATAGCGGATATCGAAACCTGGTATATGGCACTTGCTATTGGCATTGCAGATCAAGTAAGAGAAATGATTGATATTCATAATGGTGCTTAGACATTTGGTTTTCCATATGAAAAAATAAAAACACTTTGGGAGGCCAAGGTGGGCAGATCACACGGTCAAGAGATCAAGACCATCCTGGCCAACGTGGTGAAACCCCATCTCTACTAAAAATACAAAAAATTTTCTGGGTGTGGTGGTGCGCGCCTGTAGTCCCAGCTACTCAGGAGGCTGAGGCAGAAGAATCCCTTGAACCCGGGCGGTGGAGGTTGCAATGAGCCGAGATTATGCCACTGCAATCTGTCTCAAAACAAACAAAACAAAAGAAAAAAAACAGTTACGTGCTGCTTAATGACAGGGATCTGTTCTGAGTAATGTGTCCTTAGGTGATTCCAACCTTGTGGCAATGTCAGAGTTACTTACACAGCCCTAGATGGACCGCCTACTATACACCCGGGCTGTCTGGTGTAGCCTGTGACTCCTGGGCTACAAACCTGTGCAGCATGTGACTGTACGGAACACTTTAAGTCAATTTTCTTGGGAAATCTCTTCTTTTTCTTTCTCTCTCTCTTTTTTTGTTGAAACTGTTTTACTCTGTTGACCAGGCTGGAGTACAGTGGTGCAATCACGGCTCACTGCAACCTTGACCTCCCGGGCTCAAGTGATCCTCCCGCCTTAGCCTCTTGAGTAGTCAGGGATACAGTTGCCACCACACACAGCTAATTTTTATTTATTTTTTTATTTTGTAGAGACAAGGCATCACTATGCTGTCCAGTTTTGTCTCAACTCCTGTGCTCAAGCAGCCCTCCTCCCTTGGCCTCCCAAAGTGTTGGGATTACAGGCATAAGCCGCTGAGCCTGGCTCTTCTTTTCCTTCTTTCTTTTGCCTCCTCTCCAGCTGTGCATTCTTGTTCTAGTTTCAACAACTCCTCATTAGTCAATTTCTCAGGAACCATCTCTAGGGACAGGAATTTTTCAACTTCATTGTAATCTCGTGGGACCACCGCCATATAAGCGGTCCATTGTCAACCAAAACATTGTTAAACAGCACACGACCATATATAAAGAAGAATGCATGCAGCATCTAGCTTTGGGTAAGTACACTCTATGGTGTTCACATAACAACAAAGTCACCTAATGATGCATTTCTCAGAACATATCCCCATTGTTAAGTGGTGCATGACTGTGTACTGGAGTTTTTAGCCTTTTATTGGAAAGAATCAAAAGACCGTAAGCACCGTTAACTATGACAAACTCAGCATTGTCCTCAGTGTACTTTCTGGGCTGGTACAGTTGAGTCACACAGGGTGTCTAAGGACCTCCTCAGTTCCTGGAATCCCCTTGGTTGGTGGCATGTGCATGGCTATTAGGTAGGACTCTTTACTTCAACGACCTTGCTGTCTTCTGTACATTGAATATGCCATCTGTCTTTGCAAAGAGTTTCTTCCTGATTTGTGTACCCAGCCCAAGGCACTGGACATGCGCTGAGGCATTCAGCCAACTCAGCCCAAAGTTCTTTCATGCAGAGATCAGTGTAAGATTTATTTTTTAGATGAGGTCTCACTCTGTCACCAGGCCAGAGTGCAACGACACCAATCTTGGCTCACTGCAACCTCCACCTCCTGGGTTCAAGCGATTCTCCTGCCTCAGCTTCCTGAGTAGCTGGGATTACAGGCATGCGCCACCACACCCAGCTAATTTTTTTTTGTATTTTTAGTAGAGACAGGGTTTCACCAAATTGGCCAGGATGGTCTTGATCCCTTGACCTCATGATCTGCCCTTCTCAGCCTCCAAAGTGCTGGGATTACAGGCGTAAGCCATCACACTTGGCCCAGTGTAAGATTTTTGTATCCTCATTTGCAAAAAAAACACACATATATATATTCTGTCAACTCATATGAAAAGTGCATATCCATTATATTAACCCAGCAATCCCATTCATAAAAATCTATCTTAAAAGGATTAAAGTGTGGCACTTAGCTAAGTTCCTCTGTTGAAGACCAGGGTTCTCTTACTGCCTGCTGGTTCTGCTGACCAGATGTTGAAGGCCAGCCTCTGTTTGATAGACCTGGACCAAGTACAGTTGTTAAACATTTGGACTCACACCTGCATACACAGATGTCAACTGCAGGGTTGTTTGTGGTCAAAACAACAAAACCAGAAACAATGTAAATGTGATTGATAAGGAACATGTTGGTCCATCTGTATTGAGGAATATTTGCTGCTATGAAAAATCACAAAGTTAGAGCCACACAAATAGATCTGGAGAAATACTACTGTGGGTTTTTGGTGGAAGGCAGTAATTTTCGAGTCATGCTCACTGTATGATTACACTTTGTGAGGTCTACAGGTCTGATTGTAGGATCAGAAAACAGGCATGAATAGGGGTGTGCGAGACGGGTGGTGGGATGGGCTATATCCACTGTGCATTTTTTGGTTATTCGACTTACTTTGACAAGCGTGTGATGCATTTATAATTTTAAAATAGGAGACTATAAGAAAACATGGATGTATTTCATCAGTTGGTTGGTGGCTCCTTGTGAAAGAGGAGTGTGCCCCTGCATGCCGCGGAAAAGACAGAGGACCCTGTCCTAGATCCCTGCTTCAGAAAATCAAGCTCCACTCAGATGGCTACTGCTGCTTCCAACCCTGGAAATCAACATCTTTTTCATGCAAAAGAATGTGCATGGTCTTTCCAGGTGGGAGACTGATTCTCTTCTTGGACCGAGGCTAGCTCCCCTCAGTCTTGTCTGGGATCCTGCCAAGACATGAAACCAGAAAAAGGAAGAAAACACAAGAAGAACCAGATCAAGCTGCAACACTGGTTAGATTCACCGCCCGGGTGGAGCTTAGAATCACGGCCCGGGTGGAGCTGAGGTGCTGGTGAGATTTACGGCCCGGGTGGAGCTGCGGCGCTGGTGAGATTTACGGCAGTTGCAGTTCAGGGCTAGGGCTCCTCTCTGATCTGCTTTTCATTTGAGTCAGTTGAGTTCCTTCTAATTTCTGTTTCATTGTTCAACTCCCAAAGAATTCCAGAAATGAGAATGCCTTCCCTGGCCAGCAGCGTCCTGGCTCTGTGTGTCTGAACCAATAAGGCATGTTTCCTCTTGCTTCCACCTCTGATATTTTATCAGGCTCCACCATGTGTTTCCCATGCTGTCTGCCCTGGAGTTTATGCCCTGAACCACATTCAGGTGAGGAAATTCCTCAAGAATATAAATCACCGCAGAGGTAGCAAAGACCATGTCTTGGCAGAGCTCCCGGGTTGAATGGGGCCATATGTGTTCCCAAGCGCAGAACTCCAAGGTCAGTCAAGCCCAAACAAGAAAGCTCAAATCCCAGAGGCCTCTGGAGTAGCTGTCTTGTTGCTGAAGAAGCCTGCTGAGTATCTGGGGACTCAATGGTTGTATGCCTGGGACGCATCTTCATTAGGAAGCCTGGGAGTTGCTGCTCCATGCATGAGCTAGGTTGGCAAGCTTGGCTGCAGGAGAAAACTCAGCTCAAAGTGGCTTTAATAATGCACGGAGTTTACTGGGGCCTGCTGTAACTGGAAAGTAAAAAGCGTATGTGGTTTTGGATAAGGCTGGATTTAGCAGCCCCAGCCATCTGGCCAGAAAGCTCCCCCTCACCTCTCCATTCTGCTTCTACTGTGTTAATTTCATCCTCTGATCATCTCCTCTCTTTGCCCCAAGATGTCAGCAAGTGTCCCTTGTCAGCTGTCTGCTTCCAGATCTCAAATCGACAGAAAAGAGAAAATTCACTTCCCAGAGAGCTCAAACCAAGGTTCCAGAACTGAGTCCTGCTGACTAGGGCCATGGGCCTACGCTGGGAGCCATGCCTGTGTCTAGCCCCGGGAGGGGTGGGCTGTGTGGCTGGGTTGGTCAGGGCACCCCTGAAGAGTGCTTGGGCCTCGCTCAACTAGGGTGGTCAGGTTTAGCAAATGAAAGTGCAGGGTTCCTGGTTAAACTTCAGATTTTACGTAAATAATGAAGAGCTTTTTAGCATGAAAGTTTTTAGTATTTCCCAAATATAAATGAAAAAATATGGTCAGGCACGGTGGCTCACGCATGTACTTCCAGCACTTTGGGAGGCCAAGGTGGGCAGATCACTTTAAGTCAGGAGTTCGAGACCAGCCTGGCAAACAGGGTGAAACCCTGTCTCTGCTAAAAATACAAAAATCAGCCAGGTGTGGTGGCAGGTGCCTGTAATCCCAGCTACTTGGGAGGCTGAGGAAGAAGAATTGCTTGAACCTAGGAGGCAAAGGTTGCAATGAGCTGAGATCACCCCATTACACTCCAGCCTGGGTGACAGAGTGAGACTTTGTCTCAAAAATAAAATAAAATAAAAATATTTACATTTATACTGAGAATGAACTGCCAGGCACCCAGGCAGGACCTCTGCTCTGTCAGTTCAGCTATATGTAAGGATAGCTATCAGTCTAAATATATTTAAATTAATCATTGTTTATCTGTCTGGGAAAAAATGCACACAGGAAATTTGAGGCCCTGGCAGCTGGGGGATGGGGAAGGGGATGCAGGGTGGGCAGCCAGGAATGTCCGCTGGGGACCATGAAGAAGCTTTGCTTGAGCTCGCTCAGATTTGATGGGGCTTGCTGTTATAACAGCAAGAAAGCAGCTAGAGGATGTGTTTCCAAGCAGGGCCTCTATCAGGTTGTGACTTTATTCATTTATTGATTGATTGCTTTTATTGGGCTTATGATACACAACTCAGGGCCAACAGAATGTATCATTTAGAAAGTAAAAACATCCTGCCTCCTCAGTCCCCACTAATTAATGGCCATTAAAAGTTTGTAACATGCTTTCCAGGAAGCTCTTCATGCAGAACGTGGAGTCCTAGGTGTTCTAGAAATGGTTGGTTTCACAATGAAGTATCACACTGTCCATCCTTTTTTGCAACTTCCTTTTTGCCTGACAGCATACTTTCCACCAACTTTTAAAAGTTGTTTTTGGGGTGTGCCAAAAAAAACTTGCATTGTTTTTCATGGGTTGTGAAGAGTGAGTCAATCAAGAATGGAAGGTTTTAGTTTCAGTCTGTTGAGAAAATAGGAATGACTGCTGCCTGCCTCTCTCTCCTTCTTTTCCTACTTTCTCCCTAGAAGTGGTTTTACTCAAGGAATACAGACCCGCCCCTCTGAAGCAAACAAGAGCGTGGCATTGCAACGTAAAGGGGGTTCATGAAATTCACCCCGCCCAGCTCTGCCTGGAGTCACATTGACTTGGGGCTGAATCTTGGCCTTAGCACTTACAAGCATTCTGACCTTGAGCACATTTCTTAACCTTGGTAGCTTTGGCCTCCTTGTCTGGATAGCGGGGATGTTAATGTCGGCTCCCAGAGCTGTGATGCAATGACATGCAATTGGTGTGAAAATGACGGCGAGACCGGGAGACACGCCAGTTCCCTCTCCGTTGCCCACTGTCCAACAGTTGCCAAGTGCCCGCTACCCACCAGGGATAGTGCTGGGGGCTGATGCCCCTCTATGGACCCTGTTTGGGCTGGGGAGTGGGTGGGGGTATGTTCATGGCTACATCATGAGAAACCCCCAACCCAAAAGAAACTGACAGGGCTTCTGTAGGGCAGCAAAAGGGCCACTGGAGAGCGCCAGGCATGGGCACTGCCTGAAAGACGAGGGCTGGTCAGCCAGGCAGAACCTGTGCTCCACCAGTGCAGCGGGGAGAACTGAGACCCAGAGAAGAGAAGGCGTGGATGCAGCTCTGGGGTTCAGGAGGAGGCAGTCCCTGTGGGTTCCGGGAGCGAGCAGTCCTGAGGGGCAGGGCAGGTTGGGTCCCCAGCTGCTATTCTCACAAACTCCTCCCAGTGTAGCCCTGGCTCCCAAGTCTTCAGACTGTAGATGCATAATTGTCGTGAGTTTTCCTTACTTGAAAATTTTTTTTTTAATTACATTTTAAACTAGACGAGTAATACGTATTCCTTGTAAAAAAGTCAAGAGATACAAATAAGCCAAAAGTAGAATAAATTGCTTATATCTTGCTTATATAAGTTGCTTATAATTCCAATACCCAAATAGTGCTGCTATTTTGGAGCATATTCTTTTAAATCTTTAAGAATTTCATGCAAAAAATAGTTATTGAGAGGCTGCCGGTGTCAGGCACTGGGCTGGATGCTAGGGCCAGTGTCAGATGAGGCTGTCGAGCCCTCTGCCCTCAGGGTCTCACGGCCATGGATCCAGTACCCTCATCCCGTTCCTCCTCTGCCCAGGCCGATGCTCTGCATGCAGTAAGTGTGATGGTTGATTTTATGTGTCAACTTGACTGGGTCACAGGATACCCAGGTATTTGGTTAAACATTCTGGACGTTTCTGTGAGAGTGTTTCTGGGTAAGTCTAACATTTGAATAGACTGGGCAAAGCCAGCTGCCTTCCTTAATGTAGGTGGGCTTTGCCCAATTGCCTGAAAGCTCGATTGGAGCAAAAATGCCGACCCTTTCACAAATAAGAGCAAATTCCTCCCACCTGACTGTCACCAGCTTTTTCCTGCCTGGAGACTTGAACTGAAACAGTGGCTCTCCCTGGGTTGTGAGCCTGCCAGCCTTTGACGGAACCACCCTCTCGGCTCTCCTGGGTCTCTGGCTCACCAACAGCAGTTCTTGGGACGGAGCATCCACAATCATGTAAACCAGCCCTTTAGGATGAATCTCTTCTGTGCACACATCGTGTGGGTTCTGTTTCTCTGAAGAACCCTGTCTGTGTCTGATACAGATGCAGATCGCTGCTCCCTCCCCTCTTCCTTTAACAAGCACTTATTATGCACCTGCTGTATCAGGCTGATGGCTCAATAAGTCCTTGCTAAGGGAAGAGGGAGGGAGCAGAGACCCTCCCATCCAAGGCACTGCAGGTGCCTCTGCTACCTGTCACTCTGCTGCTGTAGCTGCTGAGTGATCCTGCTACAATGAGAAAAACCACCCAGCTGACCCGCAGACTCAGGATCCCAGCCACAGGCAGCCACACCTGGCTGGGGCCTGTACAGGTGGGGCCTGGGGAGGGCCTTGGCTCACACCTGCTGCCCCATAGACCCTGCTGGCGAGGAGCAGCGCTGGGATTGCATTCAGCTTCTGACTGCCTGAGCTCAAGGGCCTCTGTCTTAGTCAGGATTCTTCAAAGAAACAGAACGGGATTTGCTTATTTACTGTCTGGCTCACTTGATGATGGAGGTAAAGTCTCACAACCTGCCATCTGCACACTAGAGACCCAGGGAAGCCAGCGGCATGGTTGGAAGGTCTGAAAGCTGAAGAGGTGATGGTGTCGATTCCAGCCCTGATCCTAGGGCTGGGGGACCAGGAGCACTGAGGGCAGAAAAGCAACGTCCTGATCCAATGGTCAGGCAAGGAGGGCGGATTCCTCCTTCCTCTGCCTTCTGTTCCATGCAGACACTTGCTGGGCAGTTTGAGACCCACCCACCCTGGGGAGTGCCATCTGTGTGACTCTGCCCACCAACTCAAACGCGACTCTCTCCCGGAAATCCTCATGGACACCCCATTTCCACCTAAGCTTCCTTCTGAAGCACTAGGGGTTCAGATGTGAACATGTTTGGGGGACACAATTCAAGCCATAACAGGAGGGGACACAGATGCCTCAAGTGGCTGCAGGAAAGATGGCATGAGAGTCGAGGGGGCGAAAAGCCCTGTGCCTGCACACAGTAGGTGCTCACTGCAGACAAGCAAGTGTGATTGGAAATCACACCTCGCTGGAAGAGGGAGGGATGGCCTGGGCTGAGTGTGGATTTTGGTACCAGGCAACCGTGGGTTTCAATCCAAGCTGTGTGACCCTGAGCTCCTTGAAGGCACTGAATTCTTAAGCCATCCTAGGCTCCAGTTTCCACACCTGTCAAAGAAGGATGGGGATTTTGAGGTCTGGCCCTAGGATGCTGCAAGAGCCCAGGAGGAGATCAGTGTTCAAGAGCTCAGAGCCCGTGGCTGCTGGGGTTGCTGTGACTAAGCCGTGGGCTCCCGAGGGAGGGCGGATGGCCGGCCCCCACCACCCCACCCCAGCTGAGGAACAGCTGGCCTTGCAGTGGGCTCCTTGGATCCTTGTCACCTTTGTGGGTCACCTGGACAGCCTGGCATAGGGGCCTCAGGTGTGGGAGTTCCTTGGGGCTGGATTTTCATCTCCAGTATACACTGGAGTTTTCTTGGAGGGTGGGATGGTGGTAGCCCCAGGGTTCCCCTCGGCCCCAAGGACTCCTAACCTGATTGGGGGAGAAGGCTGGCACCCCTGGGGGTATAAGAGGGCCCCAGTCCTGCCCAGGGGCTAATTTCCTGTGGGAGAACCGAAGAGGCTCTGGAACAACAGTGCCACTTAATTTTCACTTGACTATCCGCCTGTGGACAAGATGTCAGTGCAGGGAACTATTTATAGCAATTCCTCCCCCTCTATGGTCACTCTGCCTGTGTGGGTTGGACTGAATTCTGCTTAATGGCCAGATGGATTCGGACAAGCAGAGTTTTAGTCCAAGCTATGTCAGATGGCCATTTAGACAAGTTTCCCTCTTTAATCATTCATCGAGGTGTTCAATGAATGTTTCTGGGGCAATGGCAGTGTGCCAGGCAGTGTCTGGGTACCGTGGAGACAGGAGCAAAAGAGACAGGCCGGCCCCATTCCCACGCAGCTCACCCTCGGTGTGATAGGATAATTGACCACTGGCAAAGCACCTACTATGTGCCAGGCAGCATTTTGAGCAGTCTTCCTTAAGAGACAGCTGGGAGCAGGACAGAGCAGTCCCTGTCTTTGCAAACTCAGTCTATTCAGCCACTGGAATGAATAAACTTTGACAAGCACCTACTTTGTGCAGTGGGGACGGCAGAGGGAGTGCAGGGCTCAGCCCTGCTCAAGCTGCTCCTGGCCTCACCGTGGGAGGCGAGGGAAAGGGCGCCACATGGTGAAGCAGGAAGGAGGCAGGGGTGAGCCCAGGGACCCTGGCTCTACCGCTGGGTGTTCTGTGATGAAGGGCAAGCCCCCAGCTTCCCTGGCCTCAGTTTCCATACCTGTAAGACGTTTTGGGGTGCTGTGTATCTATAACTCCCAAAAGATGGTGAACAGGTGCCTCTGAGTGATGAAAGAACCAATCATTTCTGTGTAAGTTGTTATTATTTTACTTTCTGTTTGTTTTTGAGAGGGAGTCTCGCTCTGTCACCCAGGCTGGAGTGCAGCGGCACAACCTTGGCTCACTGCAACCTCTGCCTCCTGAGATGAATCGATTCTCCTACCTCAGTCTCCCGAGTAGCTGGGATTATAGGGACGCGCCACCACGCCCAGCTAATTTTTTATATGTTTAGTAGAGATGGGGTTTCACCATGTTTGAAGACCAGGCTGGTCTCAAACTCCTGATCTCAAGTGGTCTGCTTGCCTCGGCCTCCCAAAGCAGGCATAAGCCACTGTGCCTGGCCTATTATCATTTGTTTTAATACGAACCAGAAAAAAATATACCCCTGGCACTTGAAGCCCACTCAACAGAGTTTCCCTGTAAGGGGTATATTTAAGTTAAAGAGTGGAGTGGTGATTGAACTAAGAATATGAAGTAAGTAACAGTGCGAAGGACTATGGCACAGCCTCCATGCAGCAGCTCAGGTGGGGTTGGGATGAGGGCTGCAGAGGATTTGGGAGGTTTGACTGGATGTGCAGGCCTCTGGCTGCAGCTCCCCAGTGCCCCCTGTGACTCCTGCTGGCAGGGAGGGCTGGGACATCCTGTTCAGAGTAGGTCTTGGGGTGAATCCACTCCCTAACATGCAGCTCTGGGCCCGGCAGGGGCTACCGTGACTGGCGGGGCCTTTGCAGGGAACTTGGGAGGTCCCTTGCAAGTGATTGGGGACTGGGTGTCTCCAAGCTTCCTAAGGAAGCCTGTTCAGGTCTCTGGGCCATGCCCTCCTGCTTGCCACTCTACCTATCATGTGGTCTTCAGGGGTCCTTGCAGGTGCCTGCCTTGAGCTTCTCCCTTCAGGGTTGTGGGCCTCTGAGGAGGGCACGGGGCCCCAGCTATTGAGGGAGGAGCCAGGGCCTCTCCCCTCTCCCGCCAGCCTACAGAGAGGAGGAAGCCCATCAGGAGGAGCCCTTGCTGGGAGAAGGAGCCCTCCAAATGCACACATGCCACTGCTGCTCCTTCCACGTGCCCTTCCACAGCTCGCCAGGTCTTCAGGGCAGAGTTCCACCATTTCAGCCCCATCCAGTGGGGTCTGTCTGCCCCTCTGAGCTTTTCTCCTACCTCCCAGTTCCATTGCCTTCCTGAGCCTGAGGTCGGGAAAGGCACTTGGGGTTTTGGGGGGCTCAGTTTCCCCATCTGTAAAATGGGCTCACAGCCATGTCTCCATCTCAAAGTGCTGTCATGAGGATTGGCGCCTGCCTATGCGAGTGCCCAGCAAATTGCTGTGATTTTTCTGCAATGGCATTAGTTTCCTAAGGCGGCCGGAACCAAAGCCCACAGCTGTGTGCTCCACAACCAGCACTGATTCTTCATGTTTCTGGAGGCTACCAGTCTGCAGTTGCGCAGTGGGCTCAGCTGGCTGCAGGCCGCCCACCGCATGTCCCGGCTGGGCTTATAGTCACCCCGCCCCAGTCTCAGCCTCTGTCCTCACATGGCCTCTTCCCTCTGTTTCTCCCCTTCTAAGGACACCAGTCAGATTGGATGAGGGCCTGTCTGGACTCAGCATAACCTCATCTTCACTTGATTACATCTGGAATGATTCTATCTGCAACTAACATCACCTTCTGAGGTTCCAGGTAGATTAATTTTGGGGTGGACTCAATTCACCCTAGGACAGTGGCAATTTAGTTTACTGCTTCAGCAAGCTTTATGAGGTCAGTATCACACACCCATTTATCAGATGAGTAAACTGAGGCCCAAGGGCCTGAGGGCCTCAAAAGCTGCTAAGTGACAAATTCATTACTTGTACCCAGATCCTTAGGACCCAGTGAGGGCAGAGAATGCACGGGTCCCGAAATTCATGCTGCCTCTCCAGCTGTACAACCCACGAAATTGGTGGTAAACAGGAAAACTAAAGAAGAGGGAGAAGAAAAGAAAACTCAAATGGGCTCTGTCTGTTTATCACCAAAGACTGTCTCCAGAGAGTGTGGTATAAAATTTTCATATTTTAGGCAGGCAGGCAATGCTTCTTGTCTAGACATTGAGAAATGTTCAGACGCAGAATTATTTCCAAGCTCCAGTCAACACAGTGGCATCCCCCGCATTCCCCCAGATGAGGGGTGTCATTTACTTTGCATTTGTGAGCAGACACCACAGAGGCGTGATTGCTAGCGGGAGGCCCGGACCGCCGCGGGTCGCAGCGTTGCTGTGGACCCCAGAGACGCCAGCTGGTGCACTGTCTTTTCCCAGACAATTGAGCTGCTTACAAATCAATAACAACTAGGTGGACGGGGGTGGGGGCTTGGTCACACTCGGGTGCCCACGGCTGTCAGCACGACGTGACTGTGCACATGGGATGTTAACCCCCTGATTAGCTTTCCAGCAGAAGGTGTGAGGTATGAGGGTCAGGCTGGTGCTTCCTGCTTCGCTTTTTGTCTCTCTTGTTTGCCATCCGGGAAGGTGAGCAAGTGGCCCTCGGTCGCTCACTCTAATGGGTGATGAAGATGGGGACTGGTGTTCCAGTGCCAGATGTCTTCTGCGCTGTGTGCCCTTCAGCCAGTTCCTATCCCTCTCTGTGCCTCAGATTCCTCATTGATACAATGAGCTCGGGCTCCTGGGGGCTTGCAGAGTTGGCAAAACTGGTCTCTTGAGCCCCAGCAGTTCCCTTGGTACCCAGGCTAGAGACCAGCAGAAACAAGGCTGGGAGGCAGTGGAGGATGAGGACAGTCTTCCGGGCTCGGGGAGGCTGCCCTTGGCTCTTCCTACCCAAGGTGTGACCCATGTGGCCAGCACCAAAGATCTCTCCCACTTGCAGGTGAGGAAACTGAGGCTTAGAGCCAGGGCTTGGACTCCAGTCTTCCTGCCGTCGGGGGTGTCTTCTGGCTGCATCTTTGTTCACCAGTATTTCCGAAGCACTGGCTGCACCCCAGGCTGGGTGCTGCAGGGTCCTGGTCTAGCATAGTCAAACCAACAGGGCTTCTGAGCCCAAGCAGGGCAGGTAGGACCCTGCACCATCCCTGACTAAGACTCCCTACTCATCTTGTTATTAAGAGCAAAGAGCATTTATTGAGCAACTACTATATGCTGGGCACCTTTGAACACTCAAGCTGCTGCTATATGCTTCATTTCTTCGTTTTCCTAAAGGGGATCTATGATAGTGGAGAAAGGGGCGGGTTAGTGGAGGGGAAGGTGTCAGTAACCCCAATGTCCTTGAAACAGAGCAGCCCCCACCCTCCTAGGGTGGCTGTGGACTTTTTCCTTCTCTCTTGAGCCCTCGCATGCAGTGGTGTCTGGTAGAAACGTGTACTCTCCACCTGTCCAAGCAGGAGTAGCGTAAATAGCCCCAGCAATGTTGAGATCTCAGGCTTTGAGGCCCAGAGTTGAGTTGCTAGTTTACATGATTTAATTACTGAAATAAACTGTGTATTGCTTTCCTTCCAACATAACCTTGCCGCATCTCAGAAATGCTTGTCGAGCAAGCCTGCAGACCAATTCAGAGGCTGGCGGGTGCTCCCCCTGCTTGTTAAGTACTCACTGTGTGCTGGGCTCTGTGCATAGGACTCTGTGCACTGTGCTCACAGTCTTACAACAACCCTTTCGACGAGTCGTGCCTTTGCCCCGTTCTACAGAGGAACAGAATGAGAACTGGCAAAGCTGGTGTGGTCAACAGAAGACCAGCCTCTCAAAGACGCCCACGACCTCAGCCCCAGAACCTGTGCTCCATTATGTTACACTATGTTACGTTACGTTACATTACCTTGTGTTACATGATGTTATGTTATGTGATGTTAGGTTGTGTTAGGTGATGTTATGTTATGTTACGTTACTTTGTGTTACGTGATGTTACGTGATGTTACATTACGTTATGTTTCGTTATGTTACAGAGGCCCAAGGGGGACTAAAGCTGCAGATGAGATTCAGGTTGCTTATCAGTCAACCCCGAGACGGGAGCTTATCTGAGATTAGCAGATTGGCCCAATGGAACCATAGGACCCTAAAAAGTAGAAGAGCGGGCAGGAAAGTCGGCACAGAGCAATGTGATGTGAGGAGCCCAGCCAGACTCTGGATGTGGAGGAAGGGGCAAGGAACGTGGGGGCCCCTACCTGTAGGGAACATAAGGCATGAATTCTCCTCTGGAGTGTCCAGAAGGAACATGGCTTGCCCGACATCTTGATTTTAGAGACCCATTGCAGATTTCTAGACTGGCCTCTAGGTCTGCAAGATCATAAACATGTTTTGTTTTCAGCCATTAAGTGTGTGGTCATGTGGTGCAGCAGCCACGGGAAACCCACACAGTGGAGTCCTCATCTACGTTCGTGACGAGGGCCGCACCGCAAAGTAGAAGAGGCCCAGCCATTGATTCAGGGATAGCCATGTGGACAAGGCATCTGGGGGCTCTGCTGGAACCGGCCGGGAGGAGCGCTGTGTTTCCATCAGGGCTGCTCAGGAGATGCGGCAGGTCTCCTGCTGGAGCTGCTGGGGGAGGATTTGTGATCACTAGTTGCATGTTCATCCAAATGATAGAAGCGGGTGAGGGAGAAGCCAAACGGTGATGTCGTATGAGCTCCTGGATATACCATGCCTGAAGCCAACTGCTCTTACGTTCCGAAATCCAGTAACTGTCCCTCTACGCTCAGGCTGCTTTGAGTGGTGTGTCTCATCATTTGCACCTGATGGACTCCCCGCCATCCCAGGGTCCAAGCCTGGCTTTTGAAAGCCTGTAGGATTTGAACTTGACCTTGCTGTTCCCTATGTGCATTCTGCCTTTCAGAGTTTCAGAGAGAGAGAACAGAAAGTCAAACGTCAGGGAGGCTTAGACTCATAATTGTGGAAAGGGACATCTGGAGAAGGCTTTCAGTCTTTTGTTTTACACTGTGTGTGTGTGTGTGTGTGTGTGTGTGTGTGTGTTTAGACGGGGTCTCACTCAGTCTCTCAGGCTGAGTGCAGTGGTGCAATCACAGCTCACTGTAGCCTTGACTGCCCCAGCTCAAGAGACCCTCCCACCTCAGCCTCCCAAGGAGCTGGGACCACAGATCTGTGCCGCTACATCTGGCTCATTTTTGTATTTTTTATATAGACAGAATTTTGCTGCATTGCCAGGCTGGTCTCAAACTCCTGGGCCAAGCAATCCACCTGCCTCAGCCTCCCAAAGTGCTGGGGTTACAGGTGTGAGCCACTGCACCTGGCCTTGTTTTACACTGTTTGCACTGAGATACAGAGAGGGAAGGTGACTTGCCTGAGGTCACTCAGCTGGTAAGAGACAGTTGGAACTAAAATCTGCTTCTCAGCCCACTCATCCCTCTTGGCCCTTTGCAGTCCCACAAGAAAGAGCTTTGGGTCTATAATTTCCAGCAGGTTTTTTGCTGACTGAACTCAGGAGAGACCTGAGCCTGCCCGGCCTTGTTTTTGCCACGCTCATAACGCGGCCCACATTTCCTTGCGGTAAAGCTTTCAGAAGCTGGCGTTCTGGCTGGGCTGCTCTCCAGCCCAGGACTCGTCTGGAAGCAGTTTGTGGGGTCTGCCATCTGGTGAGCTGCGGCTGCATGGTTAATATTTCCCAGACTAGGCTCTTTCCTGGTCCCCCAGACTCTCCGGCCCCCTCAAAGTGCGGCAGAGAGAGGAATGTGCTACAGGCAGGCCTCCCGTCCACGCATGTCTCTCTCCTGGTTACCTGCCATGCTTCCAGGAGACAGATGGCTCCACTTAATGTGTGGCTTGGAGCCAGGAGGTCCTGGACCCCAGGGCAGCGATACCTAGCGCCAGAGTGTCAGATGCAGGACTGGCTCCCATCCACCCAGCGCCAGCTGGGAACACGTCTTTTGTTTCTCCCTTCCTCCCAGTTCCCTCCTCTTTGTGTTCTTCAGCCTCTCCACCATTTTCAAAGATCTTTTTTATATACACCCCCACCCAGGGTTTATTCCAGAGGACTGTTCTCCTCTTACTGATAGCTCATCTGAGCGACTCCCTGTCTCTCATGATGAACTGGATGTTTACTGAGCACCTACTAAGTGCCAGGGAGTTGCAGACAGTATTCACTCCATAACAACCTGAGACAGGTATGATTCTGACTCCATTTCAGTGCCAGGGAAGGCACCCAGGGCTATGGAGTGATGATCTGAAGCCCACACAGCTGAAAAGAGACAAAAGCAGGGGTCATGGTGACATGGCTCTTATGCCCATTTTACTGTTGAGGAAACTGAGGCCCAGCACAGCCATGTGACTCGCTCAGACACACACAGCAGATGAGCCACCAAGATGAGGCCAGTCTTCATTTCTGACTTCCTTCTGGTTTCCTTTTTCCCAAAGGGACTCCACTGAGCCGTGAGCTCTAGAGTCTGTACAGAGGGCAGACGACCTTGATTGTGGGAAAACCCACCAGAAATTATAGACTCAAAGCTCTTTCTTGTGGGACTGCAAAGGGCCCAGAGGGGAGGAGCGGGCTGAGAAGCAGATTTTAGTTCCACTTTCTCTTACCAGCTGGGTGACTTCAGGTAAGTCACCTTCCCTCTCTGCACCTCAGTGCAAACAGTGTAAAACAAGGCCAGGTGCAGTGGCTCACACCTGTAACTCCAGCACTTTGGGAGGCTGAGGCAGGAGGATTCCTTGAGCCCAGGAGTTTGAGACCAGCCTGGTCAATGTAGCAAAATCCTGCTGATAACAAAAAATACAAAAATGTTCCTTCTGGATTCTGCCCCAGGTCAAGGTGATTGGAAACCCTCCCTGGCCCTGGAAGCCGTGAAGTTCAGTGGATGAGCGGGAGGCTGGTAGGAGATGAGGTTGAAGAGACACCTTCTTAAATAGAGGAAGTCACCCATTGACAGCATGCGGACATCCAACTGCCGTTGGCTAAGGCCAGTCAACCACGTGCCACCTACAGTGTTCCATCCACCCCTGTAACAATGGGAGGGTGTGTGATCTCATCATCCCCACTTAGCAGAAGGGGCCAGTGGCTCCAGGAGATGACCAGGCAGAGGAAGCCACTGCTGCCGAGGATGTCCCCCGCTGGGGCTTATGGGCTGAGGGAGGTGGGCTTAGCTAAACGAGAAGGCCAGGGGAGGACACCTGCCCACACCTTGGCTTTCTCTGGATGACTGTGGCTCCACTTTCTCTATTTCCAGCCAAACGTTTTGGAGACTCTTGGTAGCATCGGTCCATCTGCCTCTGGAGGCACCAACCACCGTGTCTGCTTGTGCATAGCTGGCGGGAGCTGCCTCTACTGAACTTTCCTCCTGTGGGCTCTTAGGAGCTGCTTCTGAGAGCTGGACCTGACAGCGGGCAGCGTTCTGGCTGTGTGTATGGATCTGCCAGCTTCCGGCGTGCTGGGGAAGGGGCCGCAGAGGGCTGTGGGTGGTGGCACCCGGCAGGGATGGCTCCCTGTGTGCTGGTGGAGTTATACGCACAGAAGTGTCCTTGGAGGTGGTGTCTGTGCTTGTACCTGAGACTCTGGGCGCCCCTCTGGGTTTGGCCTAAGTGACCTTCCCACTTGTGTGCTGGGCCCAGATACTCCTGTGCAGGAGCTCATACCTGCTGGGAAGCCGGGGCGGCACGTGAGGGGTCTGTTCACACATTCACACAAAAGTCCTCCTTGATACCCATGATCCTGAGCACCAGGACGCAGCCCCAGGCAGGGCTGGTGACATCCTTTCTCCTGAAGCTCATGTTCTACTAGAAGAGCCACAAATAAAAATATAACACAGAGGAGTGACGAGGGATGGTGTGGTCAGGGAAGACTGCTCCCAGAAGATGGTCTTTGTGGGGACAACTGAGTGGAGAGAGAGACCCTTGGGGAAGGACGTGACGACAGAGAGCACGGAGGGCCTCATGTGCCGATTCCTGCTGTCTGCTGGCTCTGGCCACATGCACTCACTGAGGCCCATTTCATAAATAGGAAACTGAGGCACAGGGAAGCCAGGCAACCTGCCCAGAGTCCTCATGCGAAGACGCAGCACAGGCAGGATTCAAAGCCAAGGCCCCTGGCTCCAGGGCTTGAACACACAAACCCCGGGCTACACACAATCCTCCCCTTGACACTCACCGTATCCTGTGGCTCCAAGTGAAGAGCCTGTGCATAGCTAATGCAAAAGGACCAGCCACACAGGTCCCTTCCACCTGCCTGGGGGTCCCCTGGCACGTCTCACTGACATCATCATACAAACAAGAGCATCCAGGTGGAGGCTGTGTCCCCAAATGCCTCTAAAGCCCCAGCCACTGGTTCAAACCCTGGGTGGTCTGAGTGCTGAACTTCAGTGCTCAAACCAGTATTGACCTTTGCGAGGCTCGGTGCTGTAGCTCTGCTGCCACGGGTCCAGCCTGCAAGTCTCCAGTGATTCTAGCAGCTTCTGGCCTGGAAGCAGCTGCCTACCCCAGTGTGCCCGTTCCCCCATGCTCCTGTCCTTTCTCTCCAGGCTGGGCCTCGCATCAGTGTGGCCCTCTCCCAGGAGGGACCCAAGGCTGGCATGGCTCTGCAAGGCAGGTGTGGTAGATCAGGGCACCTGCCAGCTCAGCCAGCCCCTGGTGCCCCTTCCTCTGAGCCACGTGGCAACAGCAGCCCTGGACAGAAGAAACAGCCAGGAAAGCAGTCTCATGGAAGCCCAGGGGAGCAGAGAAATAAGGAAATAAAGGACATTCTATCCCACGTTAGGCAGGAAAAGCAGGGATTCGGCCCCTGCCTCATTTTCTTTCTCTTCCCTGAACAATCATTAAACTTTTCCCATGCTCAGCCCCCAGTGTGGTTTTGCTGTGAGAACAATTCCAGTCATGTTTTGTGTTCTCAGGCACTCAGTGTTCATCTCCTAGAACAAATTGGGATGCCCTTGGGTTTGGGGCTTCCTGAGCCCACGTCTTCCCTTGCGCCATCTTCATTTCTGTTTCAGAAACAGAAGACATTCTTGAGCATGCGCTCCTGGAAGGTTCGGGACTAAGGTTAGTTTGGTTTGTTCTCGACACAAATGTGGTGGCGGCTTCATTTTAACATGCTAAATGTTATGAAGTCACTTTCAATTATGGTGGGGAAAAACTGTAGAGGCCCATCTCCTTTCTCAAGCCCACAAAGCACTTATAATCACCTTCTTTCTGGAATGTCTATCAGAAACATGTTGTATTAAGATGAAAAGCTATTTGTTGAAGTCAAACTGCAACTGAAAAACATGATTTTTTTTTTTTTTTGGCCATGTATGTTTTTTTCTCTCATCCTCACCAAGAAAATTGAAGTCTAAAATCTAGCATACAATTAGACCTCATGGAGTGGTGTCATGTCTGCGGGTTTCTGTGACGCTTGCAGTGGCCTCTAATTAGATTCAGGGTTCTCTAGATGTGGGGCTCCAGCTTAATGCAATTTGGAAACGAATCGTGTTTAATTAGGTTGTACTATTAGGGAACAGCTGAGCAAATGTATTGTGCTGCATACTTGGGACACGTACAAAATCAATATCACAAAACACAGTTATTACCAGGAAGATGAGCAGAAGTTATCTGCATTACATTTGAGTGATCTGATTTGCTTCCACCTGGAGAGGTTCTGAGGCTTGTCCCTTCTTCTTCTTTTTCCGAGACAGTCTCACTCTGTCGCCCAGGCGGAGTGCAGTGGCATGATCTCAGCTCTCTGCAACCTCTACCTCCTGGGTTCAAGTGATTATCCTGCCTCAGCCTCCCGAGTAGCTGGGACTACAGGTGCATGCTACCACACCTGGCTAATTTTTTGTGTTTTTAGTAGAGACGGGTTTTCACCATGTTAGCCAGGATGGTCTCGATCTCCTGACTCATTATCTGCCCGCCTCGGCCCCCCAAAGTGCTGGGATTACAGGCATGAACCACCACATCTGACCCGGGAGCCCTTGTTTTAATTGATCAAGGAACTCATCCTCCCCTGTTTTTCCTCCCTCTTCCTACATTGGGCATTGGCCTGTCATTTGGACACATCAAGCTTGTTGCCACCTCAAGGCCCTTGTTCCTTCTTTAAGGTGCTGTGTTTTAGTTGTGTCCAGGCTTAGGCAGGCCTCAGGGCCACCCCTCTCAGAATGGAGGTGACTTGATTTCAGGCAGTCATCTGGAGAAATCTCCTGCACCTGTGCACCACACGTCAGAGAAGAAATGTGCTGCATTTTCTTAGGGCATATGATTCAAGGACAACCCAGGGTTTCAACCCCTCTCCAAGGTCACCAAGGGCTGAAAACCTCCATGTCTCACAGCAAAACCATCTGTAAGAAAGCAACCAAAAGATGCCTGCATGGAGACTGCATGAGTCCAAGTTCAAGTTGAATTCATTTTCTGACAGCTGAGAAAGCTGTGAGACCTGGTGAGGAAAACTCTACTATCTCCAACCCTCTGAGTTCCAATGAGGCTGTTCCTGGGTCAGAAAATATCTTCATAGAAGTACAAAGAGTATCTCAGTGACCCACCTGTTTATATGAGAATGAGGACTCTGGTTTAGCCATTAGATCAATTTCTGGACTGAGAGTCCAAAGAGAGGGCCACTGGATTTACCTCTTCTGTGTCTTTTTTTTTCCCCCATCTGTAAAATGGATCTATGAAAATGCAATTAATTGATGAATTCATTCACTCCTTGAATATTTTATCTCCAGTCACTGGAGATTTAAAATAATGAGTTAAGACATGTTCCTGCCCTCAAGGAGCAGGGAATCTTTAGACAGCGGAGCCAGAGGCAGCAAGGATTAAGCTACTGATGATTTATTGAGGGATGCAAGCCCAGGGCAGTGGAGGTGAAAGAGAACAGAGGTGAGGTGGTGAGGGAAGGTGCAGCCTGGGGTGAGGCAAGTGGCAGTGGCTGTAGAGTGTTCCTTCTCAGGTCTCACAGCTTCCTCCGCTGTCAAAAATGAATTCAATCTGAACTTGGACTCATGGAGTCTCCATGCAGGCGTCTTTTGGTTGCTTTCTTGCAGAAGATGATGCCATGAGAGGTTTTCAGCACCAAGTAAGCTTGGAGAAGGGTTGAAACCCATTGGGGTGCCCAGCCACGTGTTCACTCGGCACACGGACTTCTGTGGAAAGCCAAAAGTGGGGGACCACACCTCAAAGGAGTCCACAGGAGAAAGAATCAGAAGGAATTCTATTCCACTGGGAGTGACCTCCCATCCCCTCCAGTTACCTCATCCAGGCCCTCTGAGGCTGCTCAGGAAGCCCAAGGCCATGCCATGCTCTGTGGTGCCTCCACGTGTGAACGTGGGGACTCGAGTGGTGCAGCAGGTGCTGTCCAAGAAAGGGACGGAAGGAGCATCTGGGGAGCCTGCAAGGTGAAGAGGTTTGTGCCTTGATATGAGCAGACACGCCAGTGAAGAGGCCGAGGCACAAGTCAGGATGAAGAGGGAAATTAAATAATAACAATGGTCGTCTGTACTTGCTGCATAATAAAATAAAGTTTATTGTGTTGTGTTCAATATAAAAGCTAAACCCCACCTCTGCTTAAATTAGCTCCCTGTAAAATCTACCTTCTCTATTCTCCCCACATTCTAGCCAAGTTCCCAGGCATCTCCAGACTCCTAGTTTTCTTGCTGACCAGCTGCAAGGTCACAGGGCAAGACAACACCCAAAGAATGTACAATGTGTTTCTCAAAATGCACAAGACATGTTACAAATTAATTAACTTCTTTGTTCTGGCTTCTGTAAACCTGTTAGCTGCTACATCATCCTGGATGTATAAAAAGCACCCCATTTTCTTTGTTCTTTGCTCAGCTTTGGGATGCTAATCCTTAATAAAATCCTCCTGTTTCACCTATTGGTCTCTCCTGAATATTCTGCAACAAGAAGGGACCACAAGCATTGCTGGGAGAGCATGGGGGCATCTCACGCGGTTTGTGGGGCATGGATGGATCACCTTCTAGGATGAAGGAGCATGCATCCCACACCCACCAGATGAATTGAATTTGGCCAGAGGAGGAAAGGTATGGGGAGAGTGCTCCAGGCCACAGGCATAGCTAGGCCAAGATGGGAGGCAGAAGAGACCGGGGGAATGTGGGAGGGCTGAGCTCAGCATAGCTGGAGAGAACAGCAGGGTTCTGGGGTGAGCTGGAGCAGAGGGATGCAAGAGCTAAGACATACAGGGCCTTGCCATCATGGAGAGGGGATTGGACTGAGCTCCCAGGGCAGTTTGGGGCTACCCTCTAAGCACCTAGGCCAGCTCATGGCTCTCAAGGTGGCGATTTGCTTCTCTCTTTTTCCTTTTTCCACTTTCTCTCTCCTTCCTTCTGGGCTGGAGCCCAGGGAAATTTTAGAGCCAGCCACTAGCCAGTCACTATCCCCAGACACTAGAGGTGAGAAAGTCCTGTCTTCCCTGCTAGAGTCATAACACGTCACCCTCACACCTTGCTGGCCACAGGGGACATCAGCTCTGTGTGTGGAGCTGGCAGCCTCACCTGCTACTGACCCAGTATCAGAGTGAGAAAGGAGAACGGTGGTGCCAGGGATGGCTGTCTCTACTGTCCTCACCAGGGACTCTGGTCATCTCTCTGGCTGAGGAAAACCCCTGAGGTGAGGCTGAGTCAGCCTGTGGGACGGGGGACCTGGTAAGTGGGTTGTGTGGGTCTTGGAAAGTCTTTTCCTGCCATACTGTCCCAGGTTGGTGTTGGTTAACCACAGCTCCACTTGACAGTGACTGGTCCAAGCTGGCCATGAGAATTGTCCCCTGGGGCCATGGCCTGCTTGACCATAGGCTGGACCCATGACTCTGATCTAGCCAATCAAAGTGGCCCACTCCTCAGGCCCCAGTGATTGGCTCAGGGATGAGCATGTGACCCAAACTGGACCAATCAGAAGTCAAATATTAAGGCTCCAAGACAATGTACAAATGAATGAATCAGTAAGGAGATCCTCACTGGTCCAATCTAGCTCAGTCTCCAGGTGTGATAGGCAGAAGAATGGCTTCCCAAAGTCTTCATCTCTGGAGCCTGTGATGTCACCTCACATAGCAAAAAGGACTTCGCCGACATGAATAAGTGAAGGACCCTGAGATGGGAAAATTATCTTGGATTACCTGGGTAAGTCCAATGCAATCACAAGGATTCTTAGAAGAGAGAAGGGGTAGGGTTCAAGAGAGGGAAGGAGCAGGGAGAGAGGCAGGGAGAGAAGATGGTGGAAGCAGAGGTTGGAGTGATGCAGTTGCTGGCTTTGAAGATGGAGGAAGGAACCAAAAGGCAAGGAATTCCACGGCCTCTAGAAGCTGAATATGGTAAGGATGTGGATTGTCCCCTAGAGCTGCCAGAAGGAAGGCAGCCTGATTTATACCTTGACTTTGGTCCAGTAAGACCCATTTCTGACTTCTGACCTCCAGAACTATAAAATAATACATGTGCATTGTTTTAAGCCATGGATTTAAGCCATGGTAATTTGTTAGAGAAGCAAAAGGAACCAAGTGCATCAGTTCTTTCAGTCAGGAGCTCCTTTTTCGGAGTAACATCATCTTCTCCTCATTGGAGACCTGGGGGTTAGTATTACTTGCAGGAATACAGGGCTTGTGGCCTTCTGGGTTGCTCCCTGGTTTTTGGGTTTCCCTGCAGTCAGGTGTCTACACTGCCTGATCCTCCAGTGCAAGGTTACTCTCCCACAGCCACAGAGGTCCTCGTCCATTCTCTTCTTCTCTCTCTAAATACCCTATGGCTACTGTTGCATTAGGCTTGGGTTTCCTGTTCACAGTGTTTGAAGCGTCTCCAGTCTTGGAATTGACCATTATTCTGACTGTGCTATCCATGGGATCTCTCTTTTCTGATAGACGGCTGTAACACGGTCATGGCCCTCCTCCCTGCTTCCTTCTCCTTGTGCCTCACACATAAAGTGCATCTTGGTGAAATTTACATGGGCACACACCAGTGTAGCCCCTACCGAGATCAAACACTGATCATCCCCAGCTCCCCAGCAGGCTTCCACATTTCCCCTTGGAGTTGATAGGTGCCCCCTGTATCCTGACTTCCATCCCCATTGCTCAGTTTTGCCTGTTCTTGATCCTCACGTAAATAGAATTCTTCCGTATGCATTCTTTTGTTCTGGCTTCTCTCACCTGGAGATTCATCCATGCAATTGTGTGTATCAGTAGTTCACTCATCTCATTGCTGAGTAATGTCCTCTTGTATGGCTATATCACAGCTTGTTTATCCATTCTCCTGTTGATGCACATTTGGGTTGTTTCCAGTTTTTAGCTATTACAAATAAAGCTGCCCTGAATATTTGTGTGCAGCTCTTTGCCTGGACAGATGCCCTCATTGCTATCACGGAAATCCTGGGAGTGCAATTGCTGGGGCCATGGAGTATGTGCACGTGTGGTCCGAGTTCTTTCTCTGATTAATCTCTTACTGATTGGATTATCTCTTATCTAGTTAGTTTTCTGTTGCAATAAGGAAATACCTGAGACTGGATAATTTATAATGAAAAAAAGGTGCTGGGCGCAGTGGCTCATGCCTGTAATCCCAGCACTTTGGGAGGCCAAAGTGAGTGGATTACCTGAGGTCGGGAGTTCAAGACCAGCTTGAGCAGCATGGAGAAACCCTGTCTCTACTAAAAATACAAAAAAATTAGCTGGGTGTGGTGGCACATGCCTGTAATCCAGCTACTTGGGAGGCTAAGACAGGAGAATCACTTGAACCTGGGAGGTGGAGTTGCGGTGAGCCAAGATCACACATTGCACTCCAGCCTGGGCAACAAGAGTGAAACTCCATCTCAAAAAAAAATAAAGGAAAAGAAAAAAAAGAAAAAAGGTACATTTGCCTCATGATTTTGGGGGTTGGAAAGTTCATGACTGGGCATCTGCATCTGGTGAGGGCCACAGGCTGCTTCTGCTCACAGTGGAGGGAGAAGGGGAGCTGGCATGTGTGGAGATCACGTGGGGAGAGAGGAAGCCAGAGAGAGAGTGGGGTGGTGCTAGGCTCATTTTAGCCACCAGCTCTTTCTGAAACTAACAGAGTGTGAATTCACTCACCCCACTTAAGAGAGGGCATTCATCTACTCATGAGGGATCCACCCCCACGTCCCAAATACCTCCCATTAGGCATCACCTCCAACGTTGGGGATCACATTTCAACTTGTGGTTTGGAGGGGACAAACATCCCGACCAAAACATTTATTGTCAAAAAGTTTACTGCATTTTTGTTTTCTTTTTTCTTTTTGTCTTTTGAGATGGAGTCTCACTCTGTCACCCAAGCTGGAGGGCAGTGGCATGATCTCTGCTCACTGCAACCTCTGCCCCTTGGGTTCAAGCAATTCTCCTGCCTAAGCCTCCTAAGTAGCTGGGATTATAGGCACCCACCACCACACCTGGCTAATTTTTGTATTTTCAGTAGAGATGGGGTTTCCCTGTGTTGGCCAGGGTGGTCTCAAACTCCTGGCCTCAAATGATCTGCCCACCTCAGCCTCCCAAAGTGCTGAGACTACAGGCATGAGCCTCTGAGCCTGGCCTACAATTTTCTTCAGAAGACCTCTGCTCAGGGAGTTTTCTTCATGGGCTGTACTCCCTGAGTTTTCTCATGTGTGGGACCATCTCCCTGATGTCTTCACAGTGCTGACAGTGACACTCACGTTCCCTCTGGCTTTATGAAAGTTGTTTTATTGTTTGCTGGCATTGGATATTGCTGTAGAAAATCTGGGGCCAGCCTGACATTCCCTGCTTTTCTGTGATTTGTGTTCCTGCCTGAATGTTTGAGAAGTCTTTCTCTGTCTTTAAAATTCAATCATTCAATTAGGAATGTCTCAGTGCAGAATATTTTTAATAAAATTTCCGTGGAATATAATGTGTGTATATATATATTTTTTTTTTAAATATTAGTTTTCAGAGTTTTTTTTTTATTTCAGGAAAATTTTCCTGCTTCATAATTTTGAATATATTGTCATTGTTGGGCTTTTCCCTTCAGCGACACCCAAGAGCCCTGCTACTGCTTCCCCTGCAGTGGCCTCCATGCCTGAAAGCTTTGTCAGTTTTCATTTTTTTTTGCCTTTTTCATTTTATTCACTTTATCCCAAGCCCTTTCTCCATGTCAGTATTTTGACTTCTACTCCTATCTAATCTGTTTTTTGTCATGTACAATTTTTTTCTTAGGTCTATAATGATGTTATTTTTGTATTAATCTGTTTCTTTAGGTCAGTTTATATCCTAAAAAGGATTTTCTGTTTTATCATTTTGCCTTTGAGTTCTCAGTTTATTGAATGTATAATTTTTATTACATTTTCTATAACGTGAAGCAATTGGGAGATATCTTCTGTTTCTGGAGATAGTCTTTCTTCTTGGTTGGGTTCTTTTTGAAGTACTTCTTTCTTTCCCTCCTTTCTTCCTTCTCTCCCTTCCTTCCTCCCTTCCTTTCTCTTTCCCTTCTTTCCTTCCTCTCTCCCTTCCTCTCTTCCTCTTTTTCCCCTTTTTCTTCTAATATGTGTGTTTGCTTGGTTTCTATCTGTGATGGGTTGAACTGGGCTCCCCCCTTTAAAATCATATGTTGAAGTCCTAACCCTCAGTACCTCAGAATGTGATGGTATTTGGAGGTGTAGCCTTAAAGAGGTGATTAAGTTAAAATGAGGCTGTTAGAGTGGGTCCCAATCCTATCTGACTAGTGTCCTTATAAGAAGAGAAAATCTGGACACACAAAGAGGCATCAGGAATGTGTATTCAGAGAGATGACCAGGTGAAGACACAGCAAGAAAGTGGCTGCCTTAGAAGATGCCAAAACTTGCCAGCACCTCCATCTTGGACTACCAGCCTCCAGAACTATGAGGAAGTAAATTGTTGTTTAAGCTGCCCCATTGGTGGCATTTTGCTATGGTGGCACTAGAAAACCATTGCATTTCCCATCATGTATCTTGGCCTCAAGCAGCTCATCCAAGGCCTTCTCTTACTTCTGCTGTGCTGTGTCTGAGACCACAGAATTTTCCCCCTGGCACTAGGCATTGAGATCTGGCTGTTTCATATTCTACGACTCACTTGGAAGTCCAGGAATGGCTGAAGCATCAGGAGAGCTTAGAGAAGAATGTGTGTGGCCACGTGACTGTCTAGGCTTTGCTCACTTCCTATGCCAGGCTGTACTCACTTCTGGTTGGGTGTAGTGTGTGCATACACAAGAGAGACCCTCAAATCATGGCTGTTTTCTGGGTTAGCCTGCAATCCTGAGGCATTTATTGCAGTTAGAGCAGGGATCCCCAAGCCCGGGCCACAGCTCATGGCCTGCTAGGAATTGCGGTGCACAGCAGGAGGTGAGTGAGCATGACTGCCTGAGCTCTGCCTCCTGTCAGATCAGCAGCAGCATTAGATTTTCATGAGAGCACAGACCCTATTGTGAATTGCGCATGAGAGGGATCTAGGTTGCACACGCCTTATGAGAATCTAATGCCTGATGATCTGAGGTTCATCCCAAAACCTTCCCTTACCCCGCCCAGTCCTGTGGAAAAAATTGTCTTTCATAAAACTAGTCCCTGGTACCAAAAATGTTGGGGATCAGTGAGTTAGAGGATCAGCCCTCCTGTTTGTCCAGCTCTGGTTCCTCCCAGACCTTGGTCAGAAAAGGTAATGATAAGAAAACCCACTCAAGTTCCTCAGGCCTTCTCCAGACTTTGTCAGCTCCCAGCACGAGTTCCTGGGGGGTCAAGCAGGCAGCTTCAGGAGGCCAGCAGGGTTAGGAGGCTAGTGTGCCCCGCCCCACATGGCCCTTAGAGTTTTCCAATTCTTCCCTTGGCTGTCACTTCTTTAAGTTTGATTCTGTACATGCTTGGGTGATGCTGTTGGCTTTTTTTTTCCTTTGATAATTGCTGGTACTTTTTGCCCATTATGTCAAGCACAGGGGAAAGGAATTCTGTGAGAAAGTTTCAACCTGCCATCCTTACCCCGGAGGCCTGATTTATTTCATTTCAATTCTTATTTTTATTTTTGAGATGGAGTCTCGCTCTTGTTGCCCAGGCTGGAGTACCCTGGAGGTCTGATTTATTTCATTTCAATTCTTTTATTTTTATTTTTGAGACAGAGTCTAGCTCTTGTTGCCCAGGCTGGAGTGCAGTAGCATGATCTCGGCTCACTGTAACCTCCGCCTCCTGGGTTCAAACGATTCTCCTGCCTCAGCCTCCCAAGTAGCTGAGATTACAGGCACCTGCCACCACACCTGGCTAATTTTTGTATTTTTAGTAGAGACGGGGTTTTGCCATGTTGGCCAGGCTGGTCTTGAACTCCTGACTTTAGGTGATCCACCTGCCTGGGCCTCCCAAAGTGCTAGGATTACAGGCATGAGCCACTGTGCCTGGCCTTATTTCAATTATTCTTGGTGGTTGCACTGGCCTCCAGAACTTCCTGGAGTGTAATATTTGCCTGTAAATTGAGTTAGGTCAGTCATTCTGGTACTACATGTATGATCTCAGTAACTAGCTGTCTTCCTGCCCCTCGAGTAATGGCACCAGTCAGGGACTGCTATTATCCCTGTCTGTAGAGGAGTTAACTGAGGGCCAGACAAGAAAAGCACCCAAAGACCCCCTGTGGTGAACTTTGTAGCCAGGACACCTCCCTGGCCTCAGAATCTGCAACTGCAAACTCATCCCATAGGGGCCTGGGAGAAGAGGAACAAAGGGGAGAAAGAATGAATTGACGGAAGACAGGAAGGAGGGAGGGAAGGAGGGAGGCCTTGGTCCATTTGGGCTGTTATAGCAAAAGTACCACAGACTGAGTGGCTTAAACAACAAACTTATTTCTGTGGTTCTGGAGGCTGAGCACCCAAGATGAAGATGCCAGTAGAGTCGGGGCATGGCGAGAACCCACTTCCAGCTCCAGTGTTCCCTGAATCCTAAACTGGCAGAGCTTGGGGCTTGAAGCCTGCAGACCTATGTTCAATACCCAGCCACGGTGGGGGAGGAGGACTGTAAGGTGAATCACATGACCCTGAGTCTCAGTTTTCTCATCTGAACAATGGGCTCCTCAGCACCCACATCACAGAATTGGGCTATGAGTGAAGTGGCTCTGTGAGCTGGGAAATGTTCTGCAGATGTAGACTATTTTAGGACCAATGTTTCCCGTAACATGTTAGGAAAGAAGACATTCTGGCCCAGGCCTGGGAGAAAGCACTTTCTCCTGAGGGACAAGACAGTCAGAGAGGTCATTTAGAGAGCAGGAGGCAGGTCCAGCAGGCTCAAGAGGAAACCCCAGGGGGATCCTGACTTCTGCTTCTGGGAAGAGGCTCCCAGGAATTCTCTCTTCTTTCCTCCGCCTCCCCCATGGCTGGTCCTCAGCACTGGGATGACAGCAGCAGGGCTCTGGGTGGGGGCTGGGGTAACCACTGTCATTGTCTCTGCATCCCTGTTCCCTGAATTGGACAGCTATAGCAATGGTGACTTCCCAGTTCTCCACAAATGAATGAGTGCATACGTGTACACATATTTTTGGTTTTTAATATATATATTTTTTCTGCATTCTTTTAAAATGTGCTATGCTTTTCGTCTCTTGTTGTAATAGTAGCTTAATCTGTTTAAGAGATGTGGAGCTTCCATGGAATTGTGTACCATAATCCAACCAAGTCTCCTTGTGGGGGAGTGTTTATTTAAAACAATCTTGCAATGAACATCCTTGCACGTTTTTCTTTCTACAGCCTGGAATGGTGCCACATTGGTTAGGAAGGCTTTCCCCTGTAGGCTGAATAATACCGGACCTAAAATGACCCAGGCAATGAGCAGTTCTTTTTCCCACGTAAAGAGAAGTTCAAAAGTAAACAGCTGAGTTGATTCAGCAATTCAATAGTGTCAGGGATGATTTCTCTGCTTCCCCTGCTCTTTCCAGTGTGGATACAAGATAGCCACTATCGCTCAGCCATCACATCTGCATGTAAGACTAGAAGAAGAAAGGAGGGTAGAATTCTCAGTCAGTCACATCTTTCCTCAAAACCTACGCCAACAAACTGGGTCACATGGATGACTCTAGCTGCAAGGGAGGCGGGAGATGGCAAAAAAGAAAAGAGTTGGAAATGAATTTGGGGTAGCTTTCAAATAAAGAACCCATAGCTTAACCTTATTGATACAGACCCATCCCCTTGGGTAGCTTACAGTCTTGTGGGGAAGAGAGATGTTAATCAATGCAGCACAGTAATGAATATATCATGACAAACCGAGGTCGAGGTTCTACAGCAAAGCTTTACACTCTACATCCTTAGGATCTTTAATTTAATGCCACCCTTCTTGGTGCTCCTACATCCCAGGGCCTGTGCCAGCCCTTGCCATACATGGTCTTCCTAAATCTTCAGAGTCCCTGTGAACAGATACAAGTATCCCCACTCTTTAGGTTGGGAAATTGAGGACTAAGTCACATTCCATTTGTCCCCAGTTCAGAAGTATCCCAGGTGGGCTTCATACCCAGGTCTGGTTGGCACCAAAGTTTGTAGTTTTGTTGACAGGTCTTCCTAGGGGTCTGCTGACTTGGTTAATCTTTTCAAAGAATCGAGTTTTCACTTTGTTGCTTTATTGTATATCTATTTTCTATTTTGTTTTCTGCCCTTATCTTTATTAATTCCATTCTTCTACTTAGATTGAGTTTAATTTGCTCTCTTTTCATAGTGTCTTAAGACAGGAGTTTAGAGTATTGATTTTACACCTTTGTTCTTTTTTAATATATGCATTTAAATCTCTAAGTCTCCCTCTAAGTTTTTGCTTTAGCTTGTCCCACAGATTTTGATGTACTTTATTTTCATGACATTTATTTCAAAACATTTAAAATTATGCTTTGTGATTTCTTCCATGGTCCTGAATATTAAGCCATACATTTCTAAATAATATTAAGTCATTATTTAGAAATGTATGGCTTAATATTCAGAATATTTGGGAATAGTTATGTTTTTTCAATTAATTTCTAGTTAAATTCCATTATAGTCAGAGAACATAGTCTGTATGATTCCAATCCTTTGAAATATATTGAGACTCATTCTATGGTTCAGCATATGATATATTGTAGTGAATGTTTCATGTCACTTGAAAAGAATATATTCTGTGGTTATGGTGTGGGATGTTCCAAAAATGTCAATTGGCCAAGTTGATTAATAATGTTCAAATCTTCTATAGCCGTACTAATTTTTCTATCAATCACTGCTTTTTAAAAATCAATTATTCAGAGGGCTGTGTTTTAAGTGCTCAGCTGTGATTGTGGATTTGTCTATTTCTCATTTTAGTTCTGTCAAATTTTGCTTCAAATGTCTTGAAACTCTGTTATTAGATGTATTCACCTTTAGCATTGTTGTATCTTCTCGATGAATTCACCTTTTTGTCACTATGAGGAGTCTCTCTTTATCTCAGGCAATACTCTAGTTTCTTTTATGATTGGTGTTTGCATAATGTACCTTTCCCCATCATCTTGCTTTCAACTCATCTGTGTCCTTAAAGAGTGACTATCAAAGTGACTCTTGTAAATAGCAGGTAGGCAGGTACTGTTTATTTTTATCTAGTCTAATAATTGGTGCCTTTTATATGAAGTGTTTGGCTCATTTACATTTAATGTCATTATTGATATGGGTGGTTTAAGCGTAGCATGTTGTGATTTGTTTTCTATTTGTCGCTTATATTTTTGTTCCCATTTTCCTCTTTCCCTGTTTTGGATTATGTCTTAGTATTTCATTTTATCTCCTCTATTGTGTGTGTGTATATATATATATATATATATATGTATATATATATATATGTATATATATGTGTGTGTGTGTTTCTCTAGATTTCAGTGTGCATTCATAACTTATCCCAGTCCACCTTAATTAAATATCATGCAATTTCATATACAAAACTGGAACCCCAAAACAACATGTACTAGTGTTACATAACAAATGACCACAAATGTAGTGGCTTCAAAGAACACCTATTTGTTACCCACCATTTTATTTATTTGGGTCAGAAGTCCAAGCAGGGCTTAACTGGGTCCTAAGTTAAGGTCCTCAGTGTCTCACAAAACTCCAGTTGAGGTGTCAGCTGTTGTAGTTTTATCCAAACCTTGGGGTCTTCTTCCCAAGCTCACATGATTGTTGACAGAATTCATTTAGAATTCATATCACATAGCCCAGGTATGTAGAAGGCTGTACCATCTAGGTTTGTATAAATGCACTCCATCATGTTCCCACAGTGACTGCATTGCCTAACAATACATTTGTTAGAATGTTTCCCTACTGTTAAGTGACACGACTGTATTTCATAACCCACAGCAACATCTGGATGCTCTCCCCGTCCCCACGTCCTAGGCCACTCCTCTCCATAGGCAGTCAAAAACATGGCTGTTTGATTTTTCAAAGAGTGTCTCTTTTAAAAACTTGCCCTATGAGGTTGAGCTCACCCAGGAACACTTCCTTTTTATAAACTCAAAGTCAAAGTGATTATCAACTTCAATTACATCTATAAAAGTCTCTTTCGGTTGAGATATAATGTGACCTACTGGGAGTAACATCTCATCATATCCCCAGGACTCACCCACACTCAAGGGGAGGGGATTGCACTGGATGTGGATAATTTTAGGATAATTTCATTAACCATTTAGTTTTTTTGCACTATTTTTATTATACATTTTCCTTATATATATATATATGTTATAAATGTAGCAATACCTTGTTATCTTATTTGCTTTCTGTAGTAGTTTCTCAGAGAAAATTTTAAAAGATAGTCCTATATTTATCTATGTATTTTACCCTTTCTGTTTTTTATTTGTTTTTCTTTTTTTTTTTTTTTTCTGCCAGATCCAGGATTCCCTCTTGCATAATTTCTATTAATCCTGAAGAACTTCCTTTAGTATTTCTCATAGCCCAGGTGTGCTGCTGATTCATTTCTTAGCTTTTGTTTGTCAGAAAAACGTCATTATTTCATGTCCAGTTTTGAAGAGTATTTTCACTGGGCAAAGCACTTTAAGTTGGCAATGTCTCTTTCCTTCAGCTCTTTAAAGATATTCCTTTAAATATCTTGGCTTCCATCATTCCTGATGAGTAGCCAGCTGTTACTCTTACTTTATTCTCCTGAATGCAATGTGCATTTTTTTGTTCTGTTTGCCTTTAAGATTCTTTATTTTTGATTTTAAAAAGTTTGATCACGAGATAGCTAGTTTTGCTTTTACACACACTTACCTTGCTTGGGGTTTGCCGAACTTTTTGACCTGTCTGTCCTGCTGTTTGCAGCTAGAATAATTCCTTGTTTGTGGTATAGAAACTCAATAAATATTTTTTTAATAACATAAACAGACACTGTGAGAAGCATCTTACAGTCATAATTAACAGTGTGAACTCTGGAATCAGAGAGACCTGGATTTGAATTCTGTTTCTAGCAGTATTTGGGACAAGTTGCTTAGCCTCTGTGAGCCTTGATTTCTTCACCTGTGAAATGGGGATAATAGCAACACCCAACTAATGCAGTTGCTAAGGACCTTCACTGCGCACCTAGGACAGGGCCTTTTCACCCAGGGACATCCCAAGCCTTCCTCTTCACCTACTGGAGAGGATTTTCCCTTTGCCCCTCAGAGTTTGAATCCCTCCACACCTTCTGAGGGAACATCTTTTATATTCACATTTGTAACTTTCATGGAAAGCCAAGGTAGTCATCACATAAAAGGAAACTAAAGCAGTGAGAGAAGCTAACTAGATTTATGGGATAAATGAGATGAAAGAGGAAAGGGAGACAGAAAACTGAGTGGAATAGAGATTTTCCGGGGTTCATGAGCAGTAGGCTCTGAGGCAGCGGAGGAGAGAAAGGTGATTCTAAGGTGTTGTGATGTTGCCGTGGGTTATGAAATACAGTCATGTGTCACTTAACAGCGGGGATACATTCTAAGAAATGTATTGTTAGGCAATGCAGTCATTGTGGGAACATGATGGAGTGTAATTATACAAACCTAGATGGTACAGCCTTCTACATACCTGGGCTACGTGATATAACTTATTGCTCATAGACTACAAACCTGTATATCATGTGACTGTGGAATACTACAGGCAATGGTAACATGATGGTATTTGTGGTTCCAAACATAGAAAAGGTACAGTAAAAATATAGTATAATCTTATGGCACCACTGTCGTATACGCAATCTGCCGTTGAATAAAATGTTGTTATATGGCACACGACTGTAGATACTTGCAAAGTTCTTGAAGAGATTCAAATAAAGATAGAGATCTCAATTCAATTACTTACTGCTGGGTATACAATTCTTTGAATGCAACTCCATGTGGAAGCTGGGCTGTTTGGAGCTCCAGAATTTATGTGAGTTATGAAATAAAAGATGTAAAGATCTTAGAAAGTTCCTGACCCTTAGTATGTGCTGTAATAATAATTATTATTGTAATTATTATGATCACTGATCATCAGAGTACTCCATAATACACAGAGTGAAAAGGAGCACATAGTAGGCAATCCACATAGGTAAATGTTCTGTGCTCACTTCTCAGACTGTCAGACACCCCAGACAACAGCAGCAGGTAGGATCCCCATCTCTCAGCTAGGGAGTCTCCCACTTAGCACAGCCTGAATTTTGGGGGCCACTATTCAGAGCAAGCCCCTTGGCCAACTTCAAAGTAAGTGGTTAGTAGCTGTCCATCATTTTTAAATTCTTCAATCTGGGTGGGGTTGGCAGTAACCATGTACATCCCACCGTGGGATCTATAGTGATGGCTCCTTGGTCAATTTTGAAACCACTGATTTGTGTCTTCTCATTTTTTTCTTGGCTAGCTTGGATAAAGAGTTAACCCTTTTATTTATCTTTGTGAGATTCCATAAAAGCAAAATGGTAGATTTATAGCATAAAATTCATATATGAAAAAAGAAGACCTAAAATCAATTATCAAAACTTTCAGCTTAAAAAATTTGAGAATCACATATAAACCTAAAGCAAGCAGAAAAAAAGAAACAATAAAAATTAGCCATGAAATTAAAAATAGAAAATCAATAGAGAATATCAGTGAGACCAAAAGCTGATTATTTGCAAAAATATTTTGGCCATCTTCCCCATGGTTGAGGATCATTCCTTAGGATGGACAAGACCCCTCGTATTTAATAAAAACTGTATGTGTAGTTTATTTTTGTTTAATTAAAAATATTTTTAAATTTCTCTTGTGACCTCTTTTTTGACCCACGTGATATTTAGAAATGCACTGTTTAAGCGGGATGCAGTGGCTCACATCTGTAATCCCAGCACTCTGGCAGGCTGAGGTGGGTGGATCATCTGAGGTTAAAAAAAAAAAAGAAAGCAACGTACCATTTAATCTCAAAATACTTGAGGATTTTTTAAGCTATATTTCTGTAACTGATTTCTAGTTTAATTCCATTGTGGTTAGAGAGTATACTTTGTATAATATCTATTCTTTTGAATTTGTTAAGGTGTATTTTATGGCACAGAATGTGGTCTGTCTCAGTGAATGTTCCATGTGAGTTTAAGAGGAATGTGTATTCTACTGTTGAGGGATAGTTTGTGGATGTCCATAATATCCAGTTGATTGATGGTCCTGTTGAATTCAACTGTATCCTTACTGATTTTCCGCCTGCTAGATCTGTCCATTTCTGATAGAGGGGTGTTGAACTCTCCAACTGTTATCGTAGATTTGTCTGTTTCTTCTTGCATTTCTATCAGTTTCTGCCTTGTGTATTTTGATTCTCCATTGTTAGGTGTGTACACATTAAGAATTATTATGTCTTTGCAATACACATTTACAACTAATCTAAGTCCTCTATCAACCAACCAACACTATAGTATGTGATGAGCAGTAAAAGCACCTCAGCATTCTCCATCCAATTCTCCATCTGTCCTTTATAACATTGCTTTCATAGATTTCATTTATCCATAAACGATAATAACCCAATGCATTTTTACTATTATTATTTTGAACAATTTTCTATTAGATCAATTACAAGAAAAATAAAAGATTTTATTTTGCCCTCATTTATACGTATGTTCTTCCTTTCTTTTTGTAGATTTGGTATTTCCTTTTGTTTGAAAAACTTTTAAAACTATTTCTTGCAATGCAGGTCTACTGGTAGCAAATTCCCTCAGTTTTTGTTTGTTTGAGAAAGTCCTATTTTTCCTTCACCTCTGAAGAATAATTTTATAGAATATGGAATTCTAGATTGGTGGTTTTTTCCTTTCTTTTAACATTTAAATATTTCATTCAAGTCCCTTCTTGTTTGGATGATTTCTGAAGAGAAATCTGATGTAATTCTTATCCTTGTTCCTCAGTAGGTAAGAGTTGTTGTCCCCCCGAGACCTCACTTCTGGCTTTTTTAAAAAAATGGTCTTTCTTTATTCTTTTTTCTCTCTCCTTCCCTCCCCTCCCTTCCTCTCCCCTCCCCTCTCCTCCCTTTCTCTCCCCTCCCCTCCCCTCCTTTCTTCTCCCCTCCCCTCTTCTCTCCTCTCCTTTCCTCTCCTCTGTCCCCCCTGCTCTCCTCTCCCCTTGTCTCCCTTCCCTTCCCGTCCCCTCCCTTCCCCTCCCTTCTCCTCCCTTCTCCTACCCTCTCTCCCCTCCCCTCCCCTCTTCTCCCCTCCCCTCCTCTCTTCTCCCTTCCTGTCCTTTCCTTTTTGTTTCTTTTGCTTTCCTTTGAATACTTCACAAAAAAGCTTATGTATGAATATTTTTGGCAAAAAATATGCTTAGGTATGATTTTATTTGCAAAAAAAAATGCTTAGGTGTAGATTTTTTGGCATTTATCCTGCTTTGTTCTCTGGGCTTCCTGTTGTCTGTTATTAATTCTGAAAAAATCCTCACCTCTTATTACTTCAAATATTTCTTTTGCATATCTCTTTTCCTCTTCTCCTTCTGGAATTCCCATTACACATAGTTATATCTTTTTTAATTGTCTCATGATTCTTACATATTCTGTTGTGTTCTTCTTGCTTTTTGGTTTAGGAAGTTTCTACTGACATATATGCAAGCACACTGATTTTTTCCTCAATCACGTCCAGTCTACTGACGAGGTCGTCAAAGACTGTGTTATTTTCTGTTACAGTGTTTTTGGTCTCTAACACTTCTCCTTGACTCTTTCTTAGAGTTTCCATCTCTTTGTTTACATTATCTACCTGTTCTTGCATGTTGCCCACTTTTTCCATTACAGCCCTTAGCAGATCAATCATAGTTATTATAAATTCCCAGTCTGGTAATACCAAAATCTCTGCCATATTTGAGTGTGGTTCTGAGTTTTTCTGTGTAGTTTCATTTATTTTATGTTTAGTATGCCTTGTAACTTTCTATTGGAAGTTGGACAATATGTTTTGCGTAATGGGAGCTGAGGCTTTCTTTGGTGTGAAGATTTTGCAAATCCATCTCAGAGTTGGGATATATTTGTTTGTTATGTAAATGTAGGTGTCAGAGGCGTCACCTCCTTTTAGTGTCCCTTTTTCTCCCCTTTGTCTTTGAGCTTCCCTTGAAACTCCTTTGAAATGGAGTCTGTGTCTTGCAACTCTCTTGGTTGTGACCTGCTGCTATAGTGGAGCCCTGTTGATGTAATGGTAAGGTAACTGGGAGGAGGTGTTCCATATAATTACATCTCTCAGTTTCTTTAAAGTAGGGGCCAGAGTTCCTAGGTTGTGACCTCCAGAAGAGTTTCTTAGGCTTTTTTTTTTTCCCCTCTCCCCTGAAGTGAGACAAGAAGGCTAAAGGGGTATCCAGCTGTCTAATTGCTCATCTTCTAGAGCAGATAAGGCTGCGGTAAAAGATTTTCCCTTGAGTACAAATCTTTGTTAAAAAGAACAGAATGTTCTGGGTATACTTCAAAGTGCTTACTTTTCCTTCCCCGCTGCTGAAAGCATTAGAGGATTTTTCTGAGAACCTGGTGGGGCTCCTGGAGGGAAAACTCACGAACGTGTGGGGGCCCCTGCTGAGACTGGGCACCAAGGAATTTTTCATCTCGAGCTAAGTGCACACAGCCTCCAGTTGTACAATGACTCATCAATTACCGTTTGCATTTTTACCTACCATTGGTCCCAGCAGCTTCTGATCCCTATATGCTGTGATTGTAGCCACTCTCTGTCTCCCAAATTTTGGGGTAATTGTCTGCACTGTGATCCCAATTCTCTAATGGATCCAAGAATTGTTGATTTTCAGTTTGTTCGTTTTTTTCTTGTTGTGAGGATGAGAATGACCACTTCTAAGGTCTTTACATTTTGGAGCAGTAACTGGAAAGTTCCCTGAATCCATTTTTAAGTCAAATTGTAATGTATTTTATTGCCTGCTACTTAAAGGCTCTTGAAAAACTCAGATCAAAGGCAAACATGATCTCCTGGGCAAGCCAGCTACTTAATTGCCTCCATGACTCCGAGAGCCTTCTGCCTGTGGAGGCATGTGGCCCTATGTCAGCATCAGAGCTGGGACAGCGCATCCTCTCAGGTCAGATTGGCAGAAAATGCATGGCCGTCTCAGGCAGCACCTGTAGGGGAGGCTCATCCCAGGTGGTAGTCTGTGCAGAGTCATGAGTAGGGCCAAAACTAGGGTGAGGCAGTACCCTGAGAATGACGCCCCTCTAAAATTTGCATCTTTGTGACTTCTCCCCTCACCCTGGTTGCAGCCCTGGTTATGCTTTCATCCCACGTGCACGCATGCGGTGTTCTATCCAGGCAGTCAGTGTGTCCTTTGTTCAAAAACACGTCCTGTGTGCCTACTGTGTGGTGAGGCACCAGTTGGTAACCGTTGGGTCAAGCTCTAGCCAGTGCTTGGGGCTGCCTGTGGTGGCCCCTTCGTGACCAACACTGATCAGAGGAGGTGAGCTCTGGACTCTACCTGCGGGGCTGGACCTTGGCTCCTCCTCATGACAGCCGTGAGAGCTTGAGCTAGGGACTGACCACTGAGCCTCAGTTTGCTCATCTGGAACACATGGGAAGAGGTGACACTCAGGAAGGGCTGAGACCTCTGTGCCTGAGCTCATTTGCTCCGTTGGAATCTGGTGGGGAGAAAAGAAAAGCAAAACAAAAGTGGTTGAAAGCAATGGGAGTCCATTCCTGAGGGCACCAGGGGAGCTCTGTGGAGCTGGAAATGTCTTGCTTCTTGATTTGGGGGCTGGATCATATACCCATCCTTCACCTTGTGGAATCCACCCAGCTGTGTGCTGAAGCCCACTTGTGTGTCAGCGGAGATTTACAGTTTAATACAAAATGTAGCAAGGTCCATTCTTCCCTCCACTTCCTGATTCATGGATGAAATGGAAGAATTGTACATCATATATAGAAATAGACAATTATCTCCACCCCTAACAAAAAACTCCAAACAAAACTGCTTTCTCTTTAAGAGAGAGAAAAGGCGCAGAACCACAGGGAAGATTTGCTTACAGAATCCCCGAAAGACTTTCCCTTATTCTCATCATGGCAAATCATGATGATGATGTCTTGTTGAAGATTCATCAAAGCTGATGCTTTTGCCCCCAGTAAGATAAACTTTTTCTTAAAGATGTGATAGACATAGCCAGGACATTTTTTGCACAAAAAAATTAAAAGGGATTGAGGAATCTGACTTCTCTTTCATGGCAAGCCTCTGTGATTTTGACAATTCACTGATGAAAGGAAAAAACATAGAAAATGAAATGTGTCTTCTTAGCAGTGGAAAAGTCTGTCTGGTGAGGAGGTTTCGGGGGAAGAAAGTGGAAAATTTCCCCTTGCCTTCTTCTTCCTCAAGCTGCGTGGCAGTCTACGTGGGCTCCTCCACGCCTCCTCTCTCACTGCCTCTGTCTCGCCTGGGTCTATGCCCATCCCTCATTCTCTCCTTCCAAACTCATCATTTCTAATTTCCCAGCCACATTTGCTCACCTAAGGCTTTCCTGCTACTCCCCTCTCCCTCCCCTTCTGCCTTCTAAAAGAGTCTCCAGTTTCCCCCACCAAAGGATTCTCTCCGGTGGCAGCTGTCAGATGTGAGCTTGGAGACCTCATTCTGCATACCTGATGTGGGCTCGCTCCTGAGCACGTTCCTGAGACCTGTCCCAGCGCTGGGGTTGGGTCAGCGTCTCCACCCAGAGAATCTTCCTTCAATGCCATGGGCTGCCCGCTCCCGCCAACACATTCCTCCCACTCCAGGGGATCTCGTTTTCGAGGGAACTTGTGCAAGTCTCTACACCACTAGCAAGTGGCTAGGCTGGGATTTGAACTCAGTTTCATCTGACCCTGAAGTCCTGCCCCTTGGTGGGCTTCCCTCCCTCCATCCCTGCCTCACTGCTCCCACCCGCTGCACTACAGCCACGCGGGGACCACCTCTCAAACGAGCCACCCAGGACATTCGCTGCTGCTCCTAGGGGCTGGGCTAAGACGCCGCTCCCTCTTCACCTTGGTCCCTGCTGGGTCCTCTCACCTCCATGATAGGCTGGCATGAGTGGTCCCTGCTACATGCTCTCCACACATTGGCTTCATCCCCTGCACCCATTGGAGACTGCCTTGCATCTCCATTTTGTAGACGAGGAACATGGTCTCAGAGAAGCTCCAGGTCTCCCATGTGCCTGGTGGTGGCAGAGCAGGATCTGCCCGATTCCAAAGCCCATGCTGCTTCATTTTGACTCTGAGCCCTCAAAGCTGAGAAATCAGCAGATGCCCTTCTTTAGGTGGACTTGCACTGGGAGCCCCGATACATGAAACAGCCGCAGGAGCTGCCCTGGACAGCCAGGGAAGGCCTGAAAGGTTTTCCCCACTGGTAGCCCCACACCCAGGGGGCCATCCAGGGAGCCCCTGGGTTCCTTCCCAAAAGACTCAGTATCTTGGGAAAATGGCACAGTCAGGAATATCTGCTAAAATTCCAGGCTTCTCAGAGCTTTTGCTGGGGGTACTTCAGCCACTTGGGGTCCAAAGCTGAAATTAAGTTCCCACCCACACACCCACCAACCTGTGCTTAGGGGCACAGCCCTGGGCATGGAGGGCTGAGGACTCGCAGGCCTGGAGCTTAGGAGCCCACTTGCAGAGGAAGACATGAGGCTTAGGGCAGTGAGGGGAACTTCAGGTCACCCAGGCAAGTCCCCTGACACCAACCCCCAACTTCCAGGTCACCAGAGTAAGGGAGCTGAAACAGAGGCCTCGGGGTCAGGGTCTCAGTCACCTCTGAGCTGGGGACACTAGCCCCAGACTGCTTTTCCCTGCCACGGCAGGGAATGAAAGGACTGAAAAGCCTTGCCTGGTGCTGGCCTGTAAGAAAACTCCATTCTTTCCATTTTATTACCCCCACAAAGACCTGGGTACCAGTGGCCTGCCTTTCCCAGAGTCCCCAAATACTCTGAAGCCTGCACCCCACCTTCCCCGCAACAACTGGCAAACAGCCTCCCTCGGGTCCTGGTTCTAGGTTCCCCTCACTGACGTTAGGGGCTTCCTCTGCCCTAGGGAGCAGCCTCTTCCCCACCCCAGCTCCTCCCGGTCCCTGTCGCCCCAGACACGGTGGTTTACAGACACCAATGCTGAGCTGCTGCCCACCTATCAATAGTTTTTATCTAATTTATTTGCTTTCAGGTACAGGCAAAGAAGGTGCTGTGTCTGAGAGCGATGGGCAGGGGTCCGTCAAGCCCCACAGAAGAGTTGACAGTGCTGTCCTGCCTAAGGGCGGGATGCTGGCGATGAGATGAGCGTTTTTCAAGGCTTTGATGCGGTGTCTGTGAGCACGGCTGGGTGCCGTCTGCTAGGAGTAGCCCTGTGGCCAGAGCTGTCCCTCCTTCCAGTGTGTCTGTTGATGGGTCCCGCCTACCCCATCAACTTCCTCTTCCCACTCCGCCTCCCCATGGGGGGCTGACAGTTTCACATGAGTGAGGTTCACTGAGATGAGCCTCCTGTCCCCAGGTACAGAGCCACGTTTCCTTCATTGTTTTGTTTTGATTTGGGGTTAGAAATTTACAAAATGTGGGTTACATCCATGTTTGTTCCCCAAATGAAACCTGAGCAACAGTGTTCTTTTTTCCCACAAATACTTCCGAATATTCCAAAGTCAGTTCCAGACCCCGGGAACATGTGGGTCCAGATGTGTGTGGTCACAGGCCTCAAGGGACTGTAATTTGACCTTGGGACGCCTCCGTTTACCTACGCTGTGAAACGGGGCTGCCAGGAAGCATGACAGATGTTTGCTGTCTTGCCTCTCTGGGCGCATCTGGCTGTTTCTTCTCAAGGGAGTTGCAGGAAGAGGGAGGTGAGGTGGAGAAATTTCATGTCTGCCTGAGTTACTTCCATTCAAGGATGGTTCCTACAGAGACACCAGGAACTGGGTCTGATTCCAGAGTCTCTTAGTGGCCCTAGTGTATTACTTTGTTCTCATGCTACTAATTAAGACATACCCAGGACTGGGTAATTTATAAACAGGTCTAATTGACTCGCAGTTCCACATGGCTGGGGAGGCCTCACGATCATGGCAGAAAGTGAAGGGGAAGAAAGACATGTCTGACATGACAGCAGACAAAAGAGACCGTGTGCAGGAAACTGCCCTTCATGAAACCATCAGATATTGTGAGACTTGTTCACTATCACAAGAACAGCATGGGAAAAACCCACCCCCATGATTCAATTACCTTCCACTGGGTCTCTCTCCCACGACACGTGGGGATTACAGGAGCTACAATTCAAGAGGAGATTTGAGTGAGGACACAGCCAAACCATATCACCTACTAAGGGCTAGCCATGTGGCTGGTGTAAGGTCCTCTAATCCAGGGTAACCAACTTTTCCCTCTTGACTCGGGACGATTCCAGCATTAGCACTGGAAGTCCCGCATCACAGGAAACCCTGTAGTCCCAGGGAAGCCAAGATGGCTGGCACTGGACCTTGGCTTCATTGATAGAGTGGGGCTAGTAATAGCTTTTCTTGGAGACTTAATGAGGTCATGCAAGTAGGATGCATGTAGCCAGATGGAGCTCAAGGCAGGGCCGCTCTCACAGTTAGCCAACAATGGAAAGGAAGGGGGTGGTGCCCTGGCAGCTGCAGTGGCAGTGGTAAGATAGCCTCAGCTCTGCCTTGGGCCTCCCTACATTCCTCCTCCACAGGGCAACGCTCGTTAGCATCCATTGTGTGCCTGCCACTTGCCAGGCATGGTGATAAATCCTCTTTACAGAACGCTCTGTCCTCTGCACAATAATAATCCCATTTTAGAGATGAGAAGTCAGAGGCCCATGGAGCTGAAGCTACTTGACCACAAGAAGTCAACCAGACTTATTCATCCAGCTCTTTCTGACAGCAAAGCTCTCACCCTTTCCAAGACTGCACTGCCTCCTGGAGGGAAAGAAACGTCTAGAACCAAGATCAGGCATGAAACCCTGGAGGACATACATCCTCATGGACCCCAAAATCATGCTGGCTCCACTGGACAGCCCTGGTGCGTCCAGACCACAGGCCTTGGTTTCTTTCTTTCACTCACTCACTAGGCAGGCCATGTTCTCATGGGCATGGCTGGGGCTGGGTGAGGCTCACTCCTCCCCACCTTTATTCCTCTTCCTGTGGGCACCGGCAGTTCTGTGCCAGCCACAGCTCCAAGATGAAAGCCTGGCTCCTAGCAGCACTCTGACCGACCTTGCCCTGCCCTGGTGTCTGTGGTCCTGGCTGGGCTGGGTCTAACGCAGAGGGCTGTCACTTCTGAGGCCTTCCCTTTCCATTCGAACCCAACACAGTCGGAGGGATGGGGGCTGGCAGGTCTCAGTAAAAAGGAGTAAAATGAGCTTTCTTTCATTTCCCAGAAATAGTCCTAAATGGATTTTTTATTTCACTCACATCAAGTCATCTCAAGACAAGTCAACTCAGATTAAGCCTATTTAAGTCTGTGCAGATCAGATCAGATTAAGTCAACCCAGCGCAGTTGAAGTCCACCGCACTGTACTCCTTTCCATCCCAATCAGCTCCATATTGACGGGAGCCTGTAAAAGGCACCGGTAGGGTTCCCAAAGCAAGTCATATGGGTCCATCCTTGAACTTCAGAACCTAGAGGACAGGTGTGGTGCAAAGTGCTTAAGCCGTAGGGGGGCAGCTTAGTGAGAAAGAGGCCAGAAGTCCCTCTGCACTTGCAGAATTAAGCTTGAATCTTTGCCCTGAAATCTACTGGCCATGTAGCCCAAGAAAAGGGGCCTCACTTTAGATGGCTAGGCTCCTGGCTAGTGGGGCCTAACCAGGCTAGGCCTCACTTCTTCTCTTTCTCCAGAAAGTGGGGATGAGGATAGCAGCCACCTCCGAACATTGATGTGAACAGGAGACGAGGTCACAGGCGTAAGAGGTTTAGAGCCATGCCTGGCCCAGAGCAGGCACACAGCACATGGGAGAAATATATTATATTATTGTTTTATTGCTATTGAGGGAATTATTCCTCTGGCTCCTAAGGACAACCCCAGTGCCAGGCAAGGTGGCTTAAAAGATGAGGAGGAAATTTCTGTCTTCTTGAGTCTTGAACTGCCCCTTCCCAATCACAGCTTGACATGCGATATTGTCAAGTGGACTCGAGTGCTGACCTCAAGCTCTTTGAGGGAAGCAGCAGGTACCCAAAGCCCACTCAAGTCCTTCCCCTCTGACTTGCTCAGAAAAACTCCAAGGGAATAAATAGAGTCCATGAGCTCAATACAATGAAGACGCTTCAAATACAATGCCTTGAAGATGGTGTGGGCTGCCGTGGCCTCCTCGAACTGGAGTTGCTTAAGAAGATCCCATGGTGGTCATGCTCCCCTCTGTCTGGCCCTCGCTCCATCATCAGCCCTGAGAACCCCGGCTCATTGACCCTTCCCGGTGGTGCTGACTCTTCTTACTTAGTGCCTGAGCCTTTCTCTTCTTCCCGACCCCAAGAGGCCCCCTAGAAACGCTGCTTCCTGGGACCCTTCACAGGCTGGAGACAAGAGCCGTGTTGCGAGCACACACAGATCAGGGTCGTGGTCCTGTGGGCCACTTGCCATCTGTGGTTGGGCCAACCTAACCCCTGGACCCTCAGCATCATCGTCTCTAATGTGAAAGTACCGACATTGGAGGGTTCATGCATTCGTTTCCTGGGGGCTGCCACACAAACGGCCACAAACGTGGTGGCTTAGAGAAACAGAAAGGTATTCTCTGAAGTCCAAAATCAAGACATCCAGAACTCTTGCCCAACTTGGTGGCTCCTTTGGGAGGCCGAGGAGGGTGGATCCCTTGAACCCAAGAATTTGAGACTAGCCTGGGCAAAAGGGCAAAAACCTGTGTCTATAAAAAATACAAAAAACTGTAGCCGGGCATGGTGATATGCGCCTGTAGCCCCAGCTACTAGGGAAGTTGAGGGGGAAGATCACGCAAGCCTGGGGAATTGAGCCTGTAGTGAGCATGATTGCACCACTACACTCCAGCCTGGGCGACAGAGTGAGACCCTGTTTCAAAAAAAAAGAAAAGAAAAGAAAAGAAATTCAAAAAGTGTTGGAGGGCTGCGCCACCTCCGGAGGCTTCAGGGAAAGATCCTTCCCTGCCTCTTCCATGCAAGGAAGAGGCATCTTTGGCTTGAGGCAGAGATCCATCTTCACGTGGTTTTTCCCCTCTCTGTGGCTCTCCTCTGTGTGTCCCTTATAAAGACACTTGTCATTGGATTTAGGGCTCACCCAGATAAACCAGGATGATCTCATTTTAGATTGATCTAGAATGAATGAAGGGGTGAATTACATTCACAAACACCCCTTTTCTTCCTCCCTCCCTCCCTTCCTTCCATCTTCCTTTTTCTTTTTCTCTTTCTTTCTTCTTCTTTCTTTCTTTCTTTCTTTCTTTCTTTCTTTCTTTCTTCCTTTCTTTCTTTCTTTCGAGTCTCTCTCTGTAGCCAAGCTGTAGTGTAGTGGCACGATCTCAGCCTCACTGCAACCTCCACCTCCCGGGTTCAAGTGATTCTCCTGCTTCAGCCTCCTGAATAGCTGGGACTACAGGCACATGCCACCATACCAAGCTAATTTTTGTATTTTTAGTAAAGACGGGGTTTTACCATGTTGGCCAGGATGGTCTCAATCTCTTGACCTTGTGATTCCTGCGTCAGCCTCCTAAAGGGCTGGGATTATAGGCGTGAGCCACCACGCCCAGCCCAAACACCCCTTTTCTAAGTGAGGTTGCTTGCAAAGTTTCTGGGGAGCACTGACCTGCAATACAGAGGCTGGACTCAGGAGTCCAGGGCTTGGCTTCAAGTCATGGCTTCACGGTTCTGCGCTGTGATCTTAGGGAAGTTCTTAGACTTCTCTCTGCCTTAATTTTTCAAGCTGTAAAGAGGGGATTCTAATAGGATAGGTTTAAGGGGTTATTTGGATGATTAAAAGAGTGAATACTTGCCCGGGCCTGAGTACAGTCCTGACCATATGATAAATGGCCACTAAATGATAGTAGCCAACATTGCTATTTTAAAAATAAAGTTGATATTTTATGCGACTGTGCCTCAGTCCTTTACCGAGTTCCTTTCCTCCTGCCTGCTCTTGTCTCCTTTCTGGTTGGCCCTGTTCTGGGGCCTTTTCCACACCTTCCCAGGGACACCTGCTTACCTGAGAGTTCCTGCACCCATTTATCCCTTAAGCCTGTCACCGGGGGAGCTTTCCATCAATTAAAAATATTTTCATCCCCCCATCCCCTTTGGGGCAGAACATTAAAGTGCAATTTCTGCAAAGCCACTTTATAAAATGAGAGCAGTTGAACGCTCTCGGGTGTAGGAGTAATTATAATTCCCAAGTTTCTCTGAACATTTTTCTAACTGGATCTTTTTGTGTCGTTGTCTCAGAATAGACACACTTGTGGGCTTTCCTGGGCTCAAAATAGTTGTGAGATAGGGGTTGAAATCGACATCCGAGTTTGAATTACAACAACTTGGTTATAACTTTGGATTGGATGAATTTCACCAGCCAAATGTGGTTCTTTCTGCAAATATGGCTTCCTTTTATGGAATAACAAAATTCCTGCACCAGGGCTGTGCCTCTGAGAAGCGGTCCTTTAGCAGAAGGGCAGGTGGCCCTGGCCTAGAATTGGAGCATCTACAGTTGGCCACGGCGATTCACGGTCTACTCCGGACGAGGCCTCTGATGAAGACTGAGCTCCTGCAGTCGGACTTAGGAGTCGCCAGGTCTGTCTGTGTCTGGGCTTATCCTCCATCCTGTCTTCAGCGTATCTCAGTGGGTGAGAGCCCCGACACTGGAACCGGGTCGATGGGGTTCTCTTGTCCCCTCCGCTTATGGCTACCATGATGGGTGACAGGTTATTTTACTTCTCTGTGCCTCAGTTTCCTCTTCTGTTGAGTGAAGATGCTACGTACACATCTCCCGGGGTTGCCGTAAGGATTAAATGAACTGATACACGAAAGGGCCTCAGAACTGTATCTGGCACAGGGTAAGTCCTGGCTATTTTGATTGCTGGACACATGGTAGGTGCACACTACATGTTTGGAAGTCACTGGTTCTCCACTTCACAATTCAAGGTGTCTTCAAAGACAAGCAGGGTTCCCTAACAGGGGAGGTTCTCTGAGAGACCTAGGTAGCTGCCACCAGTAATTGAGGGCTGGCCGGTAGGGAGGAGATGGCCTTAGAGGCGGGCAATTGCAGGCCCATGAGGGAAGGGAATTTCCGTCCTGGCTTCTGCATTCCCTTTCTTCAGTGTGACAAAAATGCACTTAAAAAGCATTAAAAAAAAAAAAAGCTGTCTTCCACCCCCTGCCCCCTTCTAGGATGCTGTTTCAATAGACAGAATCATTCTGCAACGCAAGAGCCAGAGTGGCAGCTTACCTGGAGGCATGGCTTACCTTCAGGAAACCTTCGTCTCTGGCAGTGTCCTGGGGTAAACCCTACCCATGTAATGGAAAAATAACACACTTCCCTTTGTTTTTTAAAACAATATTTTATCAACTTAACTGAAACTGTCTGGTCAGTGGATTCCCTCCCATACTGCGTGAGGTGTAGACAGGAAGGGAGCGAGGCCTGTCTGCTTTTTATTAACCCCTTCAATGTGTGACTAGAAGATCACATGCTCTCGGAGCACGGTTTAGGGGGACAGGCCCTGAGTCCAGATCAGCAGTGTCTGATTTGAGTGCAGGTTGCCTGGTGGGTTTCCCTGGTGCATGCCAAGGGTCTCTGCACTTTTCTGAATGTCTGTTATACTGCAGTCAAAGGAAAAGGCAGAAATACAGTACAAAGCTTTCTCCTCTCATAGGAGGTACAAGGGAAAGAGGGAAGGAAGAGGCCAGTCTCAGTTGCTCCGTCAAAGGGTCGTGGCGCCAGGCAGCCCGGGCTGCAGGTTGCCTCGAGCACTGCTGCCCTGAACCTCTTCTTGGCTGATGATTACTTTATCTGAGGAAGATAAGATGCTGTGCATTTGATTACAGCAGCACTCCATGCACTCTGGCAGAGCTGGCAGCACCAGGCGAATCGTCATCAGAACAGCTTCATTATTTCTGTACCGTGTGCCTCTGAGTTGAGGATAAAGCAGGAATAAATGTGGAATTAGGGGGAGAAAAGTGCGAGCAGTTCTTCCTGGCTGCTAGGAAAATCCCTCTTTAAAAGTGACCGCGTTCTCCCTTCATTACCCTTTGGCCACTGTGTGTCCTGCACATAAGAGTGTCCAATGATGGGGCCAGCTTTTTGTCTGGTTTCTCTGAGCACTTTGGTGAAATTTAATCATACTTAAATGGCAAACAGGAGGAAGAAGAGCCGGCAAAGGTAGGAGCCGCTTTGGGACCCAGCCTATAGTCGTTCAAAACTGGCATGGCTATATTTAGCCAGGAGGACATGATACTAAACTTTGTCGCTTTTTTTTTTAATGGAAGGGACTTTTGGAAGACACCAGACAGGGCACAGGTGTTCCAGCCCCAGGATGCTGCAGCAACATCTGCCTCACAGGGCTTATGGTCTATCAGGATCAGAAGGTCATCCTCTAAGGAGGAGACACTGTAAGACAGTTGTGACTTACATACATTAAATGTGCACATTTTAAGCCTACAGTTCAATGACTTTTGACAAACGTGTACATTTGTGTAGGCATCACCTAATCAAGATATAGAACCTGCCCCAGAAAGCCAGGAAGTTATGAGCGTCATTTTAACGAGAGAAGCCATTTGACAAATAAAAGCCAAAAGATGAACAAATGATTGTAAGATTTTACTATTATAAAGTCCCAACAAGACCCCATTGTTTATTTGTGAATTTAACATAGTTTTTTAGGTTGAGGACTTCTGGCTTTTCACAGCTTAAACAAGGCTGTTTTCTGCACAAAGTGAAAGTTTATCAGCCAGTGAGAATCATTCTTTTCTCAGGGAAAGAAAGGAGCGTGTTTACGGCATGGCTAAGTGGGGAGGCATTGGGACACTGCCCTACTGACGCTATGTTCTGGAGAATCTCACGGTGTCTCCTACCTGCAGAAGGACCTTCTGGCCCTGGTAGACCACAAGTCCTACAGGGTAGAGGTTGCTGCAGCATCCTGAAGCCAGAACACCTACACTCTGTTCTAGCACCTTCTCAGAGTCCCCAGCCCCTGTTCTGAGACCTCCTTCTGATTTTAGACGAGCTGGTGACACCTGGATTACTCTGACCTGCAAGGGGAAGTGGCTGACCCCAAAGCAGGTTGGGCTGATTGCCATGTGATGGCACTGGGCCCCAGTGAGTGCCCCTCATGCTCACTCCCAAATCCCAAACATGCTTCCAAATGCCACCCCCAGACTCACCACAAAGATGGGGTTGTGATGACCGCAAGGGAGAGGAGGAAGAGGGTGCTGGGGGCTGGGGCAGCGCTCGAAGGGGAGGGTCTGGCTCAGCACCATGGCAATGCTCTGTCAGGAGAGCTGAACTCAGAGAAGCAGGTGTGGTGCATCACAGCAAGTGTTCTCAGAGCTCAGGGCCGCATTCAGCCTGACGTTCAGGTTGCGCTGTCTGATGCCTTTGAAAGTTTTCTGCCTGGAAAACTCCTACACATCCCTGAATGGCCCAGCCTGAAAGTCACCTCTGTGTAAATGTCTCCTGAACCCTTCAGTCAATGCCCTGGACTTCCCTCCCCTGTGCTTCTCCCAGGTTCCTTTGCTTTATGCGCTTATTTTTTTAAATGGGGTTTGTTTCTTTAATTTTACTTTTTTGGACCTCAGATGCAGAGATTTAAATAAATTGATCTTCTGGGCTCAAAACTCCTCATCTTCCCTAGTCCCTGGAACTCCCTGCCTTGCTTCGTTTACTCTCCCTCTTACTCCCTCGCTGCATCCATCCCTCCCCTCATTCCCGTGCCTGCTCCCCTACTCTGCATAGCCCACACCCCGGATTTGATGCATGTGCTCGAATCATGTCTTCCCAAGGAGAAAAATACTCAAGAACACAGAATCACATAGAACTCATGTCCTTTGTCTTCCTTCCCCTGCTGCCCCCACCCTCATAAAGCTTTATTTTTATTACCAAAGTTTCTGCTGTCATCTTTGGGACCCCAGGGAGTGGGAGGCTTTGAGGCCAGAGGATCGAGCTGCAGCTCCAGATGTTTCTCTTCTCCCACATCTGGGTCTTTCTCTTTGGATGTAATGATTATAAGATTTTATTATTATAAAGTCCCAACAAGACCTGGCAGCAACGACTGCCAGCTCTGTGTCAATTCCATCTCACAGAGTCAGCTAAGAAGGCTCTCGCTTAATTACCCGCACAGCCAGCCAAGGAGGGGGACCCCAGGGTGTTTTAATAATCAAGACACAGATTTCAAATCAAAGGGATGATCCCAGCCAGGATCAGCCAAGGTCTCTCACAAACACTTGGTCAAAATGAGTTTCCAAGAAGTTCTGTCTTAAATTATTCTTATGGATCGTTCAAGTTATAAGTGAATATTTAGACTGCAGTTCACAAAAAACCTCTCTCTTTGGGGAGAAAAGAAAACTGGCTTTCATTTGGCAGTTTTTGACTTTGTCAGCATTTCTAACGGCAAGAATGACAAAGTCTGCTTGGGAAAGGTCGGCACTGACAGCTGTGTTTTATTATTGAATATTTCTGGTGGTGCGGTTGGCCGCCACTCTGTTTCTGTTGCTTGTAAGATTTCACGCAAGACTCTGCAAGATTGTGGGCTCAAACCGAAGTGTCTGATCTGCTGGATAATTCATTCCATCCCCTTCATTCCTAGGCCCTTTCTTTTATTTATTTTTTCCAAGGGCAAACTGAGTACTGCCAGAAAATGGAGTCTAATGGCAGCCCAGGGTTCTGGTGCAGTTCCCAATTGCTTCCTGGGTCTGTGGAGGTGCAAGGCAGCCATCCCTGCTCGGTTGACCCCGTAGTGTCCACTTCTCCCCTGAGCTGCTTGTCCCCAAGGTCCTAGTTTGTCTTGACATAGGTGTTTCAGCAAGCGCCCCACTTCCCTGAACCCATTAGGTCCTGCTGTAGACCTTTTCTGGGAGCTCCCTACCTAGACAGAGAAGGAGCTGTACTTTGCCAAAACCTTACTTCAAACCAGCCAGCCTGTTTTGGGACACTAAACCTAGCTTTGGAGGTATGAATTGGGGTCTTTCTTAGTATTCTGATTTTTTTCCCTTTTTTTCTTCATGAACATGAAAAAGAAAACTTGCAAGAACTGACATCCAGGGAACCGGGCCACCCCCTGGCCATTTATTTGTTCATTCATTTGCTTTGTCCACAAACGTTTGCCAACAGCTTCTGGGTGGGGGTAGAAGTGGGATTCAGGTATCAGCTGCCACCTCCCTGTGACCTAGGAGAAGATTGTTTCAAACCCCATTTGCATGCACAGTGGAAATCCACAACTCTCTACTTGCTGTCTGCGGATTTGGGAGGGGAGTCGCTCTGTCATGGTCGCCTCTGGTCTGTCCTCAGGGTGCACTGGGGTCCAGGTCTGGAGTCTCTGACCATCTGTGGTCTCTATTCTTTACAGTGCAGGTTAACACCAAAGATTCAGTCCTTTACGACTCTCTGTGGAGCCTTCCCTATAAACCCCTCTCACCTTTCATCTTCCTTAACCCAAGAAATCACCTTCTGCCTCCTGGCAATCTGTGTTCCACACCGAACCCCCTGGGAAGGAGGATGGGGATCTGCTCTCTCAAGGCATTTAAGCTCTTTTGTGCAGATGTTTTCTTATGTATGAAATGGGACGATAAATGTGCTGGGCTCAGTGAGTTAACCACATGCCGAGGCACTGTCCTGCGGCTTTCATTTGATGCATGGGAGAAGCGGGGCTATGGTTGATTAAGCGACCCCCTTGAGACCCAGGGCTGGTAGGGGAAGGAATAGATGGGACGCAGCTCACATGCAGCCCCGCCTCCTCTCCCCTCATGGCAGGATACAGCGCTGACCACCCACAGCAAACCCCAAACCTACTCTGAGCCAGGCACTATCCCATCCTAACCACTCTGGACACTCGAACTCAGTCCTTACAAAGTGAGGTGCTGTTATTCCACACCCTCATCTTACAGGTGGTGACACCGGCACCCTGAGAGTTTCGTAACATGCCCAAGGTCACACAGTCAGCAAAGGGCATGGCCAGATGAGGCATTGAGCCCTACCCCGCTGCACCAGGCTGCCCATTAGAGCTGAGCCCTGGTGGGCTAGGCCAGGCAGACCCTGCTCCTACCTGCACTCCTACTCTCTCCCCATCCCTCCCCACAGAGGACCACATGGTCAGTTTCCATAAGAAATTACCTTTATCATAAAAGACATTCAACCAAGATTAACAATGTGAATTGCCTGGGGGCCCCTTGGATTCCAGACGCTTTTTGCTAACTCCAGATGGTTGTTTTGTTGCTGGTAAACTAGCATCTCTGGGCTCTTGGCTTCAGTTTGAGAGAGCGTGTTCCTTCCCCAGCCCCTGTCCCGAGTCTCTTCTCCCTGAATCCAGGTCACAGAGGGACAGGCAGTCAGACATTCTGTAGCACTCAGCATGGGACTGTGGATGGGACACAGCAGGGGTGGGGACTGCCAGACTCACCATCAGACAGGAGCGGCAGGGGCCTGGCTCTCAGCCTGAACAAAGGGGCAGTAGCCCCAAGAAGTCTGTAACCCCTGAAATCTGCACACTTAAGGATACCACTCTGTTAGCCCCCTTTTCTGGATGGGGCTGGCTTTTTTTTTTTTTCTTTAAGTGGGATAGTGCAGGGTTTCTCTTAGATTTTAACATGCTGACGAAATCTGGGGGTCATGTTAAAATGCAGATTTTGACTCAGCAGGTCTGGGTGGAGGCCTAGGGTTCTGCACGTCTGACCAGTTCCCAAGGACCGCACTGGGTGGAGCAAGTGGCGAGGAATGGCTGACGGCCGCGTATGGTTTATGCGTGCAGACCCAGCCTCGGGAGGGTGGTGCTTTGGGGCTTGGGAACTGGGCTGGGACTGGATTCCCCCAGAGGGTAGTCGGGGGAGATTCAGCTTTGGAGACAGACACGCGGTGGTGACTCTACTCACATCTGACTCATCCTCCAGGGTCGGGTAATGGAAGGAGGGGCAGGGGCAAGGGCTGGGGACCTCAGGTCTGGCTGCCACCACAGCTACCTCCTGGATGCTCACGGGGCTCTGGGACCCTTGTCCTCCTCTAATTTCACTGCACAACCAAGACTCACCTTGCACTTTTCTTTAGCCCAGCTCTGCCCAAGATTAGCTGATATGGGGCCTCCCAGGGGAACCTGAGCACTCAGGAGGCCTCAGGTTCAGCGGCCAGGCCTGAACAGTGCAGTCCCCTTACAACTGGGCACACCCCACATGCAACCAGCAGCCCAGGAGAGACACAGGCTCATGCTGAAAGACATTCTTATTTGGAAATAATTTCAAACTTTTCAAAAGAGTTGACAAAATATGAATCGTACAAAGACCTCATATGCCCTTTCCCAGATTTACCCATTGTTACCACTGTATCGTGTTGCCTTATCCTTTGCAATTTTTTCCTCTCCTTTTATATTTCTTTTTCACCCTTCACCTCTCCACCAACCACCCTCCTATGTATGTATATATTTTTCTGAGCCTTTTACGAGGCTCTTGACTTCTCAATACTACAGTGAGCATTTCCTAAGAAAAGGGACATTTTCCTACATAACACAGCATCATTAGCCACTTCAGAGAGGAAATTTAACATCGGTACAGTTCTTAGATCGAACTCATCATCCATATTCCCATTGGTAATGGCCCAGTAAATGTCCTTTATAGCATTTTTTCCTCTAGTCTAAGACCGGATCCGGTCTATGAGCAAGTTTTGCATTTACTTGTCAGGTCTTTTCAACTTCCTTTAACCTGGAGCCTTTCCTCAGTCTGTCTTCCTTCGTCTGTGTGCCATTAACATCTTGGAAAGTCAGACTATCCCCATCTACCCCCACTTTTAAACAACAGAATGCTCCTCTTTCTGAGTTGATCTAGTGTTTTCTACCTAGTCAGAGTCAGGTTAGGCGTCCTGCGCAGCCCACCAATATGTGATGTTGTGCTATTTATTTTCAGGATCTCCTATCTGCCCTGTACTGGCAGTGTTCATCTTGATCACCTGGCCAAGATATTGCCTGATCTCTTCACCGTGTAATTACTATTTGACATGGTTTGTGTCTATGTCCCCACCCAAGTCTCATGTTCACCTGTAGTCCCCGGTGTTGGCGATCGGGCCTGGTGGGAGGTGGCTGCATCTTGGGGGTGGATTTCTCATGATGACTGAACACCAACCCCTTGATACTGTCCCTGTGACAGTGAGTGAGTTCTCAACAGAGCTGGTTGTTTCAAAGTGTGTAGCCCCTCCCACTTTGCTGCGTCTCTTGCTTCTGCTCCCACCATATACGACACCTGCCCCAGGCCTTTGCCTTCCGCTATGATTAGAAACGTCCTGAGACTTACCAGGAGCAGAAGCCGTTATACCTCCTGTACAGTCTGCAGAACTGTGAGCCGATTCAATCTCTTTTCTTTGTAAGTTACTCCATCTCAGGTTATTTCTTTAGAACAATTTGAGAATTGACACCATTCTTCCCTTGACACTAACAGCCAGTCTCTGGGGAAACCGCTAAGACCACGTTGTGTCAGCTCCTCCACCAATTCCCAAATCCTGCTTCTGTGACTCTGGCCCTGACCAATCTTCACGACCCTGGTGATGTTTCCCAACTCCAGTCCACTCACATCCTACTGTAAGCAAAGGCTCTTCCTCACCCTCTAGTCATTCATTCATTCATTCACTTACTCATTTATTTATTACTGATATGGACTAATGGAGTCCTTTTTTCCAATGCTTTACTACTTATTACTGTTCTGAATTATTTTGGTGCCAAAATTGTCCCAGATTTGGCCAGTGGGAGCCTGTTCAAGCAGGCTTCTGTGTTCTTCTGACATATCTTCATCATCTTTTCTTAATGCACCTTCACCTTGGGAAACAACAAGCTATGCAAGGCTCATCTGGTGCCTTTCTCCCCCTAGCCTTGGACTAGGCCATTTCTCTGAGGAGCCTGGTTTCTTTTCATGGCAGGCGGTGTTAGAATCCCAGGCCTGCTGCGATTTTTGCAACTGGGCTGCTTTGCTCCTAAGCTTTCTCATTGGACTGAGTTAAGAAATATACAGTGATGTATATGTGCATGGACACATATGAAGTTGCATATATACATATGTGCAGACACATACATGTCTAAGTGAACATGGGCATGCATAGACTGACATCTTGGATATGTATATCTCAGAAGCCATGCAATCACCTAATCCCTCTGTGCAAACATAGAGCTGCCCTCTCACATCCCCCAGCTCTGCAGTGTGCAGTCTCCCCCTATTAGCTCACCCAAGGCCCACCTCAGCTTTCAAGCTGAAGTTCTCCTCCTCTTGGAAGCTCTGAGCCAATGCCTGAGCGAGGCAGCGGCACAAGGGCTGCTCATCCCTACCCAGTGCAGGACCACTCCATGGGCAGTCCTTGCTCCAGAGCCAGCGTCTCCACAGCGATGAGAGACACTGTGAGTCTTCACGTGGTCTGGCAGCCCCACGGTCCCACCCCACATCCTCCACTTTCCCTCACAAGAGTGCTCGCCAGTAAGCCACAGATGCTTCTAACCTCACCCAGTACCTGCGACCCCTGGTCTTTCTTGCTTTCCTTGTTCTATATTCGACATCCCTTCTTTCACAGTAAGAATCCTGGCACCTGAAAACAACATCACCCCTATTCAAATGTGCAGTTCCATGATACAGCCCAAATCACTGCAGACGTGCTTTGCTCACGGTGCCATGAAAACATCTATGAAATAGAGTTAAAATTTGTTTCCAATACTCTCCCAAACTCTTCAGTCCAGACCTAGGCAAGACCATGTTTGTAAGTTTGTAGGATTAGTTCTTGTTTTATTTTTTCTTTCTTTCATTTTTTATTTTTGCAAAAACATATAGGTATTTATTTTCCATCACAATTATCATATACAGCATCATGATGCATATAAATACAATATACACTGAAAATGTATCGCAGCCAGGCAACATATATGTATTTACTGCTTACCATGCACCTGATACTCTACAAGGAGCACACTTCATCTTTAATCCTTGCATGAACTCTGCAAGGTGAAGACACTGAGGCTTACAGAAAGCACATGTCTTCTCTGAGCTCACAAGTTAAGAAGTGGCAGACAGGTAATTTATTTATTTTTTTAAATTTTTAATTATTATTTCACTAGTTTGGGGGGAACAGGTGCTTGGTTGCATGAAAAAGTCCTTTAGTGGTCATTTCTGAGACTTTGGTGCATCCACTACCTGAGCAGTGTAGACTGTACCCAATGTGCACTCTTTTATCCCTCACCCCCCTCCTACTCTTCCCCCTGAATCTCCAGAGTCCATTCTATCATTTTTATGCCTTTGCATCCTCGTAGCTTAGCCCACTTATAAGTGAGAATATAGGATGTTTGGTTTTCCATTCCTGAGTTACTTCTCTTAGAACAATGGTCTCCAACTCCATCCCAGTTGCTGTGAATGCCATTATTCCATTCCTTTCTATGACCGAGTAGTATTCCATATTATGTACACACACACAGACACACACACACACACACACACACCATGTTCCCTATCCACTTGTTGGTTGATGGGCATTTGGGCTGGTCCATATTTTTGCAATTGCAAATTATGCTGCTATAAACATGCATGTGCAAGTGTCTTTTTCATAAAATGACTTCTTTTCTTCTGGGTAGATACTCAATAGTGGAATTGCTGGATCAAATGGTAGTTCTACTTTTAGTTCTTTAAGGAATCTCCATACTGTTTTCCATAGTGGTTATGCTAGTTTACATTCCCACCAGCAGTGTAGAAGTGTTCCCTTTTCACTACATCCACAACAACATCTTTTATTTTTTGATTTTTAAATTATGACCATTCTTGCAGGAGTAAGGTGGTATCTCCCTGCGGTTTTGATTTGCATTTCCCTTTTAACTAGTGATGTTGAGCATTTTTTCATATGTTCATTGGCTATTTGTATATCTTCTTTTGAGAATTGTCCATTCATGTTCTGAGCCCACTTTTTGATGGGATCATTTGTTTATTTTTCTTGCTTATTTGTTTGAGTTTCTTGTAGATTTGGGATATTAGCAGTTAGTTAGATGCATAGTTTGCAAACATTTTCTCCCACTCTGTAGGTTGTTTCTTCAGCTGATTATTTCTTTTGCTGTGCAGAAGCTTTTTAGTTTAATTAGGTCCCATCTATTTATCTTTGTTTTTGTTGCATTTGCTTTTGGATTCTTGTTCATGAACTCCTTGACCAAGTCAATGTCTAGAAGAGTTTTTCTGATGTTATCCTCTAGAATGTTTACTGTTTCAAGTCTTAGATTTAAGTCTTTGATCCATCTTGAAATGATTTTTGTATAGGGTGAGAGATGAGGATCCAGTTTCATTCTTCTACATGTGGGTTGCTAATTATCCCAGCACCATTTGTTGAATAGCGTGTCCTTTCCCCACTCTATGTTTTTATTTGCTTTGTAGAAAATCAGTTGGCTGTAAATATTTGGCTGTATTTCTGGGTTCTCTATTCTGTTCCATTGGTCTATGTGCCTATTTTTATACAAATACTGTGCTGTTTTAGTAACTATAGCCTTGTAGTATAATTTGAAGCTGGGTAATATGATGCCTCCAGATTTGTTCTTTTTGCTTAGTATTGCTTTGGCAATGTGTGGTCTTTTTTGGATCCATATGAATTTTAGGATTTTTTTTCTAGTTCTGAAAAGAACGATGATGGTATTTTGATGGGAATTGCATTGAATTTGTAGATTGCTTTTGGCAGTATGGTCGTTTTCACAATATTGATTCTACCATCCATGAATATGGGATGTGTTTCCATTTGTTTATATTGTCTGTTATTTCTTTCAGCAGGGTTTGCAGTTTTCCTTATAGAGATTTTTTACCTCCTAGGTTAGGTTATTTCTAAGTTTTTGTTGTTGTTGTTTTGTTTTTTTGCAGCTGTTGTAAAAGGGGTGAGTTCTTGATTTGGTTCTCAGCTTGGCTATTGTTATTGTATAGCAGTGCTACTGATTTGTGTACATTGATTTTGTAACCTGAAACTTCACTGAATTTATTTATCAGATCTAGGAGCTCTTTGGTGAATCTTTAGGGTTTTCTAGGTATACAATCATATCATTGATGAATACAGCAATATATAACAGTTCCCACCGGTGAGGCTGTGGAAAACCCGCACTCTCTTGCGCTGTTAGTGGGAATGAAGCATGGTGGAATACTGTGGCGGAAAATTGGGCAACCTCTTACAAAACCTGCAATCTCACTTCTAGAGATTTACCCTAAAGATCCACCTCCAATTATATGCAAATACATAAGCACAGGCTTATTCATTGCTCCATTGTCTGTGGAAATGACCTGAACACCCACGTGCAGGAGAGAGACATGGAAGAATCTGTGTACATTGATTTTGTATCTTGAAACTTTACTGAATTTATTTATCAGATCTAGGAGCTCTTTGGATGAATCTTTAAGGTTTTCTAGGTATACAATCATATCATCCAAATTGGTAAGCGACAGTTTGGCCTCCTCTTTACCAATTTGAATGTTCTTTATCTTTCTCTTGTCTGCTTGCTCTGGCTAAAACTTTTTCTTTTTTTTTTCAGTGTGATTATGGTGTTCACTTGAAAAGCATTGAGTTGATTTGCTAGTTTCCTGTCACTCTTGGGTCTTTTTCCCCTCCCTGACCTTACTGACTAAGCTTTATGTTTCTGAAAATTTAAAATATTAACATGCTCCCAAATGTCAAGATGAGACCAAAGGGTGCCCTGGAGAGGTCCTCTTCCTTCTGTATTCTTCCACCCTGTCCTCCTATCCCATCCCTCAAAAGGATCATGGCTATTCTCCTACTTTATGCCCTCTGTGTCTTTCTTTCTATGCATGCTTTCGTAATCCCCCTTCTTTCTTACACAAAAGGGAGCATACTCTACATTACATATTATCATGCACTTTGCTTTTTACAGTTAGCAACATCTCTGGAAAGTCACTCGATATTCATTTGCAGAAGTCTCCTTCATTCTTTCTTATAGCTGCATAGTACTTACTACTACATACCACTGTGTGGATGTACCACAGTTTCTTCCATGTCTCTCCCGCACGTGGGTGTTCAGGTCATTGCACGTGGGTGTTCAGGTCATTTCCAGGATTCTGCAATTACAAACAATGGAGCAATGAATAAGCCTGTGCTTATGTATTTGCATATAATTGGAAGTGGATCTTTAGGGTAAATCTCTAGAAGTGAGAATGCAGGTTTGAAGTGTGAATGCACACTGCACATTGTTTTGTAAGAGGTTGTTCAGTTTTCCACCACAGTATTCCACCATGCTTCATTCCCACTAACAGTGCAAGAGAGTGTGGGTTTTCCACGGCCTCGCTGGTGGGAACTGTTATCCAGCATTTGGATGTTGCCACTGTGATGGCTGAAAAGTGGCACCACAATGTAGTTTAAATGCACATTTCCCTTATTTGGTGATGTTTCATGTTTAAGGGCCATTTTATAACTCTTACTGTGAATTGTCTCTGTCTTTGGACATTTTCCTTAGTTTTAAAATGTCCTGTGTATTTGAAAGAATATTGGCTTTTTGTGAAATATGTTGCAAATCTTTTCTCCCAATTTTCTATGTGTTCTTTGATTTTGCTGATGGTGCTTTTGCCATGCAAAAACACCTTGTTTAAGTTTTTTTGTAACAAATTATCAGTCTTGGTTTTCAGTCACAGTTAGAAAGTCTTCTTTACCCAGAGTAGAGGAATTCACCTATTACTTTCCAGCACTCCGTAGTTCAATGATGACGTGTGGATCTCTGATCTATGTGCAGTTTATGCTTGTGCTTGGGATGAGGAAAGGATTAATTTTATCTTTTTTCCAAATGACTTTCTAAATGACCCAACACATTTATTACCCAGATTACCTTAGCATTGGGCTCAGTTTTAATTCCCTCATGAGTGGCCTTGAGGGTAGAGAAGGGGGTACCAGTATGCAGGGCAGGTGAACTCTAAAATAGGGGCTTCGTTTGGGAAGGTTTTTGACTTCCCTCAGGAAAGAATTCAAGGGTGAACTGGTGGTGTTAGACAGCAGCTTTTACTGAAATGGCTATGCACAGCAGAGGTTCTGCTCCCTGCTGAGCAGGGCTCCCCCTTAGGCAGTGTGCCCAGTGTAGCAGCTCAGGGGCAGTCCTGCAGTCACATTTATACACACTTTTAATTACATGCAAATTAAGAAGCAGGTTATGCAGAGCTTTCTAGAAAGAAGGTGGTAGCTTCTGGGTTGTTGCCATGGAAAGGGGTGTTAACTTCCACGTGTTCCCATGGTGATGGTAAATGGCCACATGGGTGGGCATGTCTTATGGAGAGTAGCTTTCACCTCATCCCTGCTTCAGCCAGTCTTCAAACTGGTCCAGAGTCTAGTCTCCACCTCCCACCTCATGAGAGCAGGGCTGTGATGCTAGTTCCAAGTGAGAAATGGTCTGGCTTTCACCAGCTGAAGGGCCTCATGCTTCTACTACCTGGGTCTGCTGTTGGCTCCTCTGAGACCCGAGGATGCTGGAGGTGCACCCCAAGGGTGGTGTGCTGACATTGACTTCCGGCAAGATGCCACATCATCAGCATTCCCTGAGGCCTGGGGTCCCACTGACCTAAGAACTGGGGGCTCTGATCTCTTTACTGCAAAGAGACAGTGAAGGAGATCGGGGGACAATGGAGGAATGTTGTGAGTCAGTCTTGGGTGACTTATAGCCCCTGGCCTTGTACAGGACTCCACAAAGGTCTGCTGTCACCCTGATTCACACCGGTTGTTGGAAATGGGTTCTTGGTGCTGCAAATAAATCAACACTGAGACTATATGGATTGTTTAGCAAGGCCAGTTTTACTTTCTGCAGAAAGGGTGCCATTTGCCAGCAATCTTGCCATGAGAGCACACCCGAACAAAGGGAGCAGGAATATTTACAACTGGACATGGCCACCCTATTGCTGTGTCCAGTTTCCATTGGCCAAAATGGGACCTCACATTCTAAGCTTCACCCGATTGCCTAGCAACTTAAAACTTTCCTAAATAGGTGAAGAAGAGAGGAAGTAACTTTTGGAATGCTGAGAAAGGCAAAAGTACTTCCAAATAGGGGAAAAGGAGGAAGCTGTGATCTGATGCTCACCTGGGCTTGTCCAGACACGTCAGGGTGAATATCTAGGAGAGCCAAGGAAATTTTGAAGAGGAACTTCTATCTCATTTTCTGTGCCTGTCATCTGCCACCTAGGGGACCAAAGTAGTTTCCATCTGTTCAGGTCATTTCCAGGATTCTGCAATTACAAACAATTTACCTTATCTTTAGGGTAAATCCCTAGAAGTGAGATTGCACGTTTGAAGTGTGAATGCACACTGCACATTGTTTTGTAAGAGGCTGCCCCATTTTCCACCACAGTATTTCACCATGCTTCATGTCCTACTCTGGCCTTCCCATGGCAGCCTTTTAAATCAAGCCACATGACATTTCCTGCTGGCTCAAAACCCCCAGTGTCTCCCTCTATGGTGGCCTGGAAGGGACATAAGCCTCTTTGTTCATCACCAAGGCATTTATCTCAAGACAAGATAGCAAGCTGGGCAGAAGCCAAGTTGCAGAGGCGTCTGGAGCTCCTTTTGCTGTGTGCAAATGTACAGCTCCTGCCCAGCTTGTCGGTGGCCTCCTGGGACCCTGCTTGGCTGGCTCCCTGTTGCCAGTTGGGTCAAGGGCAAAATCCTTAGCTCAATCCCACTTCTGCACTGCTCAAATCTCTTCACTATTCCCTGCTGACTTCCCTCAAGCCCTGCTCCTCTTGGTCCAACTCTACAATCCTGCCAGATTTCAAGGCTTTTGCTAGCTATTCAGCCCATGCCCATCCTACTGGGCCCTGATCCCCTTGGAGGTTGGAGCCCACCAGTGAAACCAAAACTCCTGCAGGTATTCACAATGAAGGGAGTTTAGCACAGGGAACTGGGGCCCGGAAGTAGAGGAGCTGGAACCTGGCAGGGATGGTGAGGGGCACCAGTGGGTAGCAGCTCAGGGAGCCCCTACTGTGCCTGGTGGGAGGACAGAAGGGAGGAGGAGGGCGTGGGAAGAGGAGGTCAGTGTTCCCACGGATGGCCTCTCAGCAGAAGCTGCACCTCCTCTGTGACCTGGTGCAGGGGACCCTGTCACCGGGTGAGCCTTGTCCATGGTAACAGCAATACTTCCTCAACCCTCCTGTCTTAGTTTGAATGCCCTGTGCTCCACACAGCTTTCTTGGGGTCCCATATTAGTCAGCTACTGCAGAGAAACAGAACAGAAGATGTATATTTATAATATATATTTATATGCATATACATTGATTTATTATACTGAATTGGCTCACACAATAATAGAGGCTGAGTTATCCCAGGATCTGCAGCTGGCAAGCTGGAGACCCAGGAACGATCATGGTGTAAGTTCCAGTCTAAGGGCAGAGGAAGAATCCATGTCCCAGCTCAAACAGGCAGGCAGGCCAAATTCCCTCAAGTCAGAGATTTTGCTCCATTCAGTTCAACTGATTGAGAGAGCCCGAGCCACACGAGGGATGTAACAGCTTGACTCAGTCCACATATTCGAATGTTAATCTCATCCAGAAACACCCTCGCAGACACACCTGGAAGAATGTTTTGTTTCGTTTTGTTTTTTAGAGACAGGGTCTCACTGTCACCCAGGCTGCAGTCCAGTGGCATGAATGCCAAGTCTGAAGCAATCCACCCGCTTCAGCCTCCCAAAGCACTGGGATTACAGGCATGAACCACTGCACCCGGCCTGGAATACTGTTTAACCAAATATCCGGGTACCTAGTGGCTGAGTCAAGTAGACACAAAAAATTAACCATTGCAGGCTCACAACGTGCATAGAGTTCCCCGGGGTACATTCTTCCTTGTAGCATTGATCAACTCCATAATTAAATAATAACACTGGCAGCCAGGGAGGTGGCATCGCATCCCTCCCGGACCTTGTTTGAGTTTTGTGACGACGTTTGAGCTTTGTGAGCCCTTTCTGGGCTCATTCACCATGGCTTCCCCTGTGCCCAGCACAATGTCTGGGGTATCACAGGTGCTTTTCAATGCGGGGTGCTGCAGGCAACACCGGCTGCATGGACACTCGCCCTTGCAAAGTCAGGGGACAGAAGCAAGCTGTGAGCAAGTCTGAGAGGTGAGGAGGGGAGGGGTGAGGACGGGCAGGGCTGGGAAGTGGATTCTTTCTCTCGGGATACAGAAGAGACTCCAAGTCTCATGGAGACATGGAAGGCTCAGGGACAAGGCCAGGACCCTCCAGCCCTGCACACCCTCCATCCGCTGGTGTTTTTGGGACATCTTGACCCACAACACCTCCCAGCACTTACCAGGACTCTTTTCGCCTTCTGCATGATAAAACCCAATAAGCCATAAAGAAAATAATTATGGATGAAAAGCAAGAAGCCTGTTTCTCAACAGGGTCCTGCCCACGCCTGGATCCTGCCCAGAGCCACACTTTATGGCCAAGTCATAAACTCATGGACATGGGGATTTTAATGAAAAGGAGTCCACTCCAGCAGCTTTGGGGAGACACTAGGGAGCCGCATTTCAGTCACCAGCCCCCGCCTGATACCCCAGCCCTGCGTACTTGCTCCCCTGGCTTCTCTGCCCATAGACTGTGTAGTAAATTAAAAGCAAATCACACCCTGCTTCCTTTTCTTGCCTCTGTGTCTGTCTCCCCAGCACACGCTCCTACAAAAGCCGATGGACAATGGCTCTGGCTGTTGGCATCCCCAAGGTAGAACACTGGTTACCTCTGAGACCCCGAGGGCAGTGGCCCTGTGCCCAGCACAGCCACCTCCTCTCCAGTGTTCCCCCATTCACTCCCATGTCATCCATCTACCCTGGGAAGCAGGGTCCCCAAAGGTTCCAACCACTGTCCCCACTTGCCCTCTGTCTCTGCTGGATTACAGAAGGTTCAAGAGGTGAGTGCAGCTCCCCTGAGAGGCTCTGAGCTCATTATTCAGGAGCAGAGGCGGCTTCGCTCCCTGCTGGTCCCAGCTGCTATCTGTCATGGGCAGGCAATCTAGAGGATGTTGACCAAGGCTGCTGTAGCCCATGGTGTTCAGCAGAAAGACCACGGGTCTTTAAATCTGATATTTCAAATATAGGCTCTGTGAATGGCTGTTACCTGTGTCTACTCGTTCATGCATCTGTTCCCATGTGCACATGAATGCGTGTGCATGACCAGAGGTGGGTGTACCCTGTCTGTCTGTGTGCACACCTGCACGTGAGAAGGGTATTCACATGTATGACTGAGGGTACACCGTGGGTGGACACATGGCACGAATGTGTGCCAGAGAGTGGCTGTACAATGATGGGCTGTGTCTGCCTGTCTGGGTGGCTGAGTGCCTTCCAATGCGGGGCTGGGATGAGAAATGTTCCATGAACCTAAACGGGTTGGAGTTCTTGCACGATTTTATCTCCTTTCTATTCTGAGGCTGAGGGGGGTTTCAAACCCGGGTTGAAGCTTGGGCTTGGAGAAATATGAAGATTAGATAATTAGCAAAACAGTCCCCCAACTACAAGAAGACAGGCCACTCTCGGCACCTTTTAGGATGGAAAGATAATGGATTGGAACTCTTTGCAGACCCTCATTCCTGTGGTCAGGACAAAGGGGGGACACGGGGGAAAAGACTCAGCTGAGAGAAAGCTCGCAGAGAGAGGTGGGGGTTCCACTTGCAGCCAGGCCCCAACCGGAAAGGGGCAGAGCTTCAGAAAATCCCTGGAGAGGACCTTGGCTCAGGGTGTGGGAGCTCCTGGGGCAGCCCTCTTTGCAGCTCTCAAGAGCTGTCCTGTTGACGGGTATGCCAGGCTCCAAGCTCACACTGGCATAGGCAGCCTGGGTCTGTGTGGTCCTGCTGCTGCCTTGCAGGGATGTAGCCCCAGGGCTGCCTGATCCCACCCCACCTGCATTCTATTCCCAGGGAGTGGCCCTGCCCCACTACAAATGCCCAACTCCAGACTCTGACCCCAGGCTTCTGGCGTCAGGCCTTCTTTTCTCCGGGAGCCAGACCCATCGGGGCATGGGACAGGCAAACCCCTTTCTTATTCTTCTTGGGGCATTTCCAGGGATCTCCATGAGCTCTGAGGCCTGATGACCTAGAGCATGGAGATCCAGAGAAATGTTGGGAAACTATGTCGTGGGAAGCTCAGGCTGTATCAGGGAATGTGGCATGAGCTGGACCTCCCCACAGGCCCCAGGGGGGCTGTCAGAATTCTGCAGGCTTTGGAGGAGTCTTCACATCAAGTCCTTCGCTCCTTATACAGAAGCTGTCACATGGCTTATGGGGTCAACCCAGTCCCCAGTGAGATAAAATCAAACCAGAGCCTAAGGGCCGAATTGCATTAAAAATGTGAGCAAATCCCTTTCCGGGCTCCATCTCCCTTACCCACTCCCACCGCCACCACTGTGCCCTAGCACGCCTCAGCCCCAGGGACTGCACTTAGAAAACCTGAATTCACCTGCCAACTTGCACCAGCTCACGTTGACTTTGGCAAGCCCCTGAAACCTCTGTGATTTCTTCATGAAGGAAGTCAAGGGCAGCATTGCTTGAGCACCTATGATTGTATACCTAGTACTGTGCTTAGTGTTTGACAGTGTTCTTTCATTTTACCTGCCAGAGCATGGGCTCCCCAAAGGCCAGGAGACTGGTTTCTGGAACAGCACTATCTCCCCAGCACCTAGACCTGGACACACCAGCAGACAACCAAGGAATGCCCACCAATCACAGGAGGCCTCACCTCACACTGGCATGTGGGGCAGGAATAATTGTAACCCCCCTTAACTAATGGAAAAGCTAAGACTCAGAAAGGGTGGGTGTCTTTCCCAAGGTCACACAGCTAGTAGGTGGGTGAGTTAGGACTCACAGCCCCAGACCGCAGGCCTTTCAGATCTGTCATCTTAGCCACTCTTCCCTGCTACTACTGCCTCCCAGGTTTGCTGGAGGATCACACGCTGAGCAACTCACACACTGAGCTGTTCACCCTCTGAGCAAGCAAGCATCAAACGCCTATGGGGTATGAGGTACTAGAGACCTAGAACTAGGAAGACGCGCCTGTTTTGCTAGTCTGTGGCTCTTCCAGGGTGGAGGTGGAGCACCACCCCTGGTGAAGAGCATTGACTTGCAGCCTTACCAGAATTTGCCTGTGTATGAGTTTCTTCTTGCCACTGTAACGAGTGACCACAGCTTAGCTTAAAGCAACACACGTTTCTTCTCTTATGGTTCTGGAAGCTGGAAGCCTGGAATGGGGTCTCATTGGGCTAAAATTGTGTTGGCAGGCTGTGTTCCTTCTGAGGCCCTCAGGGGGAATCCTTTTCCTTGTCTTTTCCAGTTTCTAGAGTTTTCTTGCACCACTTGGCTCACGGCCCTCCTCTGTCTCCAAACCCAGCAAGCTTATCACTCCAACCTCTGCTCCATCCCCACTTCTCTCTGACACTGACCACCTTGCCCACCGCTTCCCTTATTAGGACCCCTTTGATTACACTGGACTCACCCAGGTAATCCAGGAGAAGCTCCACCTCCAGCTCCTTACCCTAATTACGCCTGCAAAGCCCCTGTTGCCTTGTAAGGTTGCATATTTACAGTTTTGGGGATCAGAATGTGGACATCTTTGGGGACTGTCTTAGTGCCCTTACTTTGCTACTAAGGAATAAGTGAAGGCAGGTAATTCATAAAGAAAAGAGGTTTACTGGGCTCCTGGTTCCGCAGGCTGTACAAGAAGCCTGGTATCAGTATCTGCTTTCTGGGGAGGCTACAGGCTGCTTCCACTCATGGCAGAAGGGGAAGGGGAGCTGGTGTGTGCAGAGATCACACGATGACTGAGTGGGGCAGGAATTATTGCAGTTCTTCCCCTGACCAATGGAAAAGTGATAGAGAGAGAGAGAGAGAGAGAGAGAGAGAGAGAGGCAGTGAACCGTAGCAGTGGGTGGAGGCGGTCCTATGCTCTTTTCAACTAGTGCTCATGGGAGCTAATAGAGCAAAACTTGCTCCCTGAAGAAAGCCATCACCCCCACAACCCAAAGACCTCCCACCAGGCCCACCTCCAACACAGGGGATTGGAGTTCAACACGAGACTTGGAGGGGACAAACTAGCCATGTCCAAACCACAGCCAGGACTGTGACTCCTCCTAGCTCATGCAGTTTGTGGGGTTGTATTTTCAGAATGGCAGAGTGGCTTCGTTGGCTCAGGAGGCCATGAAAGAATACCATAGGCTGTGTGGCTTAAACACAGGAATGCATTTTTAATGGTTCTGGAGGCTGGAAGTCAGGATCAGGGTGCCAGCAAGGCCGGGTTCTGGCGAGGACCCTGTTCCTGGTTTGCATATGGCTGGCTCCTCACTGTGTGCTCCTGTGGCCTTTCCTGGGTCTGTGCTTAAAGTGACAGCGAGATCCACACCGCCAAGGCCAGCAGTCCTATCGGATTATGGCCCCACCCTTATGAGCTCGCTGAACTTTACCTCCAAAATGTCCAGTCTTCACACATAGTCACATTGGGGTTAGGGCTTTAATATACAAATTTGAGGGGACACAGTTCTGTCCTGAGCACAGAACACCCGAGGCTTCTGGCTCCCACACCTTCCCCTTCTCTTCCCCTGAGAACCACGTTTCCCAGGCCACCCTTCCTCCCACTGGTTTCCCTCTGTGCTCAGCCAACGGGTGGCCCCAGTGGGAGGTTGGAGAGAGGGAAGGGGGAGACGCCCAGGTATGTCCCCCTCTTTCAGTCAGCAGGGGGTGAGCCTCCTCTGTGGCCCCAGCTCCCCATAGGCAGCCTCAGCTCTGGGGGCTCAGACAACACAGCTTTCTCCCTCCTCCCTCTGTCCTGCTAGCCCAGAGGAGGTGGGGACTTCCTACTGTTACCCTCTCTGTAGTTCCCTTACTGTCGGTGCTCCTGGCATGCACATCTATCCACTGGGCTCTATTTTTCTGTCTGGGTCTTGACTAAGACTTCCCTTCATCATCAGGGCCTCGAACCCTTCACAGGTCTCTCAAGTGTCGGCGCAGGGGCTTCAGGTGTTGGTCCTCTTCTTCCTGGCATCCTCTTCCCCTCCTTGGCAACGTCAGTAGCTGCAGAACGTCCACGTCTGCTCCTGCGCCCATCCTGACTCTGCTCCGACAACCCAGGGTTCGAAAGCCACTGAGCCAGCGGCCAAACCTGGGTCCCTCTTGACTCTCTTTTGTGTTATTCTGTGCTTTCTAAATGGTTTGACAAGTAGTGTCACCATTGTTACCCACCACCCCCCAAAAAAATAAAATATTTATTTTGAAAAAAAAAATCAGGGCTTTCATTTAGCACAGTGTCATCCAATATAACTTGTTTTTTTAAATTATTTTTTGAGACAGGGTTCTGCTCTGTTACCCAGGCTGGAGCGCAATCATGACTTACTGCAGCCCCGACCTCCTGGGCTCCAGCGATCCTCCTGCCTCAGTGTCCCGAGTAGCTGGGACTACAGGCATGTGTCATCATGCCTGACTAATTTTCTTTTTTTTTGTAGAGATGGGGTCTCACTTTGTTGCCTGGGCTGGTCTCAAACTCCTGGCCTCAAGCAATCCTCCTGCCTCAGCCTCCCAAAGTGCTGGGATTATAGGTGTGACCTACCGTGTCCAGCCCTGATAGAACTTTCTGTGCCCATGACACTGTTCTTTCAGTCTATATTGTCCAGGACAGTAGCCACCAGGCACAGGTGGCTGTGAAGCACTTGAAGCATGGCTAATGGGATGGAGGAATTGAATTTTAAATTTTATTTCATTTCAATGCATTTAAATTTAAATAGCCACAAGTACTGGCTACCGCAGCTTTAGACTCTGGTAAGATTCCTGGAGCCCTTGTAGCGGGTTTCTATGTTCTAGACTGTTTCTATGTCCTAGACTGTTTCTATGTCCTAGAATTTCTCTCCAGCAATTTCACACCTCTATAAAAGTGTCTTTTATACTTCCCCCTTCCCCCAAATCGTCATTCAACAAGTTATTATTGTGTCCAGCCTTGCGTGAGGAGCACAAGGTGAGCCGGAGGGAAGAAGTGGAGGGCACAGAATAGATGTCTGGAGGTCTCAGGGTGGAGGACCAAGGGTCCCTGGGCTGGTGTGCTGGACTGTGATGCATGTGGTGACTTCAGGGCAGACTGGCTTCGTGGACAGTAGGGAACTCACACCCACTCCCTCACTCCTTCCTGTCTTCCTCCCCTAACTCGTAATACAGCAGATTTAATTCAAGGTCTTTTATGAGTCCTTGAATGACACAGTCAGGAAAATATACAAAGGTCAACATGGAGTTTTAATTTTCCAAGCAAATAAATCTTGTCTGCATAGCCTAAACAGGGGCAGGTTTAGAGCCAGCCCCTCAGGCAGGTGCAGAGATTGTGGGAGAGGCTTTGCTGGGAGAGGAACCCTTGCTCTCCTCTGCTGACATCTCCAAATTTCAGGCCCAGGCAGTGCCAGTACGTAGGGACCTCAGCATGGGCATCTGCTTCCTGGAAAGCATAGCGATGGAAAAACTTCCTAAATGCCCAGGCCTCTCCTCCCTCCCGCATTTATGATAAACTAACCATCTGACAATTCCTTATAGAGCTGGGTCCCTGAGTCCTAAATTCTGATCAAGCTGCGAGTTGGGGAGAAGGCTCTGGAGAGACTGGCTGGAGTCTCAGTGACAGGCTGGAAGCGGGTAGGGTGCTTAAGGATTCTCACATTTCATTCTCCAAACCTCCCTCTCCTCCAACAGAGACACTTTGCCCTCTTAAAAGAAAAGAAAGTTGAGGTGCAGAGAAGTAAAGCAACTTGCCCAGGGTGTCACCACAAATGAGCAGAGGGGCTGGAGTTCTAGAGGATTCTGGAAGATTCTAGAATATTCTGGAAGAGGATTCTGGAATATGGATTTGTTCTAGTCACTATACTCAGCACACATCCTCCGAGGAAACAAATACCAGCTCCACAGGAGTGGCTAAAAGAGAGGATTAAGGACACAGAAAGGAGAGAAGATAGGGTAGTGTGGGGGAAGAGCTCTGAGTGATTGATTGCATGGTTTACATAACCACAGATTAACCACAAGCAAGCATTTCAGCCCCAGCAGTAAGGCTGGTCAGTTTCTGAATTTCAGCCCCAGCAGTAATGCTTGTCAAGGTCTGAATTTCAGCCCCTGCAGTAATGCTGGTCAGGTTCTGAATTGCCACCCCTGTACTATGAAGGGCTTTTCTCACACTGGTTCTTTTAAATTTACAGCTTTCCAGGGATGAAGTTACTATTATTACCATCACTGACTACAAATGAAGAAACAGGCTGAGAGGTTAAATGATTTGCCCAAGGTCATGTGGCTGGGGAGAGGTAGCATGGGGCCTTGAACCCGGGAGTCCAAAGCTAATGCCCTTCACCAGCACACAACTGCCTTTCCTAGGTGGCCAGAGCAGAAGGAAATCCAGCCAGGCCAGCGCAGCCCTTTCTTGCTCCACAGAACCACAGCCCTGCCACGTCCCAAGGCATTTGGCCTGTCCCAGCAGTGATGGGACTTTCCAAAATACAGCCCCCTCAGAGACCATGAGAATTCAGTCCAAATGGGGCCTGGAGGAATTCTCCTGATGTTAGAGCACCTCATCCACCCCACAGCCTCTGTCGTCGCTCTGGGACCTCGTTGCTGACCCTGGAAGACTGAGCACCGCTTAGGATGAAACTCCCCTCTGGATGGATGGCCTCTGGATTGGTGACAGAATGGATCCCAAGGCCTCTGAGGAAGGCAGGAAGCCTGGGGACTTGGCAGTCTCCCAAGGAGATGGGGTGTGTGCTAGGGGAGGCCCCCATCCCCAGGAGCAAGGCCTGGTCCATCCTGAGACCCAGAGCCCACTTACACTCCATCCCTTCCCCTTGCTAAGGTGGTGTGAGGTCCCCTTGCTAAGAGAAAGAGCAGGTATTAAGGGTTTAAGAAAAAACAAAATCCAAAACAACTTTTGAGGTTCTGTAGATGCTGGCCAACACTCAGCGCAGCCACTTAATTGCTAGCTAACCTTGAGCATGTCACTTCACTTCTCTAACCTTTTTCCTTCATTCGTAACGCTGAGAAAATTGGTACCTTTTTTGTGCATTAGTTTTGAGAACTAGATGGATACGAGCATGCCTGTCAGCTCAATGCTGGGTGCAGGGTGAGTGTGCTAAGCAAGGTGGTTTCCATGGCTGTAGAGATGCGTGCTGACTCCTGCCTGTTCGGTCCCAGGTGGTCAGAGGTGACGGCATCTGGAGGGGTCCCACCTCCACCGTCTTAATCCGGGGCCTTTCTGTGGCACGGTGCTGAGCAAAGGTACTAGAAGGCCACAAAGAGGTGCAGCAGGTGGTGAGTTGAGGGCCCGCCTCCGCCCCCCGCCCCCTACCATCCTGGTGATTTTTCCTGAAAAGACGCCCAGCACATTGTTTTGCTGTCTGGCCTAGGTAAACTTGCCTCTTGTCTTATAGTTGCTTCCCCAGCTTTAAACTAAAGGCTGTGATTGACAGCATGGGTTGCTTCGCCAGTGGCCAATCCCTCTGGCTCCCCTCTTGCTTCCAGGCAAACAACCCCAGTCATAGGGGCTTGTGACATTCCCATCCCAGGGAATGAGTCCTGATTGGTCTAAGACAGCCATGGCAGGTCTTTCCTACTTTATCAAATACAGCTGACCCCTGAACAGCACTGGTCTGAACTGGGTGGGCCCACTTATATGCAGAGTTTCTCTCTCCTCCATCACCTCTGGGACAGCAAGACCAACTCCTCCTCTTCGTTCTCCTCCCCAGCCTACTCAATGCGAGTGGATGAAGACCTTTAGGGTGACCCACTTCCACTTCATCAATAGTAAATATATTTTCTAGTAGTAATATTTCATAGTAATTTTCTAGTAGTAACATTTCAGTAGTAAATAGCAAACCAATAGTAAATATATTTTCTCTAATGAGTCTTTTAACAACAGTTTCTTTTCTCTAGCTTATTTTATTGTAAGAATGCAGGGTTGAATGCATATAACGTGCAAACACATGTTGATCAACCGTTTATGTTACAGGTATGGCTTCTGGCCAACAGTAAGCTATTAACAGTTAAGTTTTGGGGAAGTAGAAAGTTATATGCAATTTTTTGACTGTGAAGGGAGTCAGCACCCCTCACCCCTCATTGTTCAGGGCCAGCTGTACTTGGTTTCCAAGCCTCCCTTATAAGTTGGTACGGCCATGGGACCCAGTTTTACATGTGAGAAGAGAGGAAGGGTTGTATCTGGGAAGGATTTCTTTCTGGATGAAAGATGTTTTTTTCAGGAGCGGCTCTGTGGTCCCCGTCCTGTCCCTCCTGCTGGAGATGCTGCATACAAGGGCATGATGTCTGGAGTTCGAGTATTCATGTGGCCACCATGAGGCAAGAAGCATGAGGACACAATTTCACTGGGTGGAAGAATGACAAAGTCTGGATTCTTGATGATACTGTTGCCGACTGAAGTTGCCCTGGGACCGTATATTTCTGGGCATCTGGTTGTATGAGCAATACATATTCTTCTAGTTAAGACCAATGTTTATCAGTTTTCTGTTGTTTGTAATCAAAAGTGTTTCTCACAGAGGCTCCCGAAGAGTGTGTCCAGGAGAATTAGAGCAGACAGAGAACCCTGAAGCCTTGCTGAGCGAGGGGCTCTGAGGTAGTTGCTAGGGGAGAGAGGCTAGGAGAGGAGGCAAAAAGAATTTTTCAGAAGTGCCCGGGGGTGGGGGCATCGTGATTTGGATCCCTTTAATCTCCTTTGAAAATGCAAGTTGAAACTGGAAGTATATTTCATTTCCTGTTGATTATTTAGCTGTGTTTCTTAGAGGAGCAGAGGCTGAGTCTTATGGAGCATAGAAGTTATCTGAGCTACACTTGCAATCACAATTTGCGTTCTGAAAATTATCAGAGATTAAAAAGGAGATGGAATCAAAAGAAGCTGACATGATATCTGTGTGCCTTAAGTCTGGGCTTCTCATTTGGAATAACCTAGAAAGGATCAAACAAGTTCACTGCCAAAGGGACTGGGGAAAGGGGCTGATGTCAAAGTGTAAGATTCAAACATGTCGGAAACGTAATTCTCATCTAAGCACACATGCCAAGACTGTTTTATTCGTTAATGAAGGAGCCAGCAGAACGACAAAGCAGACTTAAAAAGGGATGGGAAGAACTGAGGAAATGTTGAATACAAAGCTGGTTTGTCTCCTGCGTCCTTCAGGGTCAAAAAATGTGTAAACTCTGGTTATCTTTTCTACTGGGTGTTAATCATTTGCATCACTGCTTGACACACCGTCATTTCCTTCTTACCAATCTCCCCCAAGTCAGCCTTGAACTTTACAGAGCCTGGGCTCTGATCAATAGTAATGGTTAGAAAACAAAGTTACATCAGAAAGTCAGATAACTTTTATTCAGACATGTTAGACAACGTTCTAGTGTGATTCTGGAAGCTCTTCACATGATAATCTTTTCCTCTTATTTCCAAGCTTGAATAACTTCTCTGAACACCGCAAGGGAAAATACATAGGTGGTGCTCTGTATCTTATCCAGCTTTAAGGCCTGACATTTTGCTTTTCATGGTCATACGCACACATGCATGTGCACTCAAGCATGCACACACACACACACACACGATGCATGCATGCATCTGGTGGAAAATCCTTCTTTGGATTAAAGGTTAGCCCTATTAAAAGCTGGGCCCCTCTTTACCTGGGTGCCATGTTGCCCAGCTGATCCCACTAGTCAAATTTGTTGCTTCAACCAAAAGTCAGTAAAAAGGCATTTGGACATTTACTTGTGTCTCTCAAAGAACACCAGGGGATGCAGTGCCTAACCAATAACCTCACTTATCAAAACCACGTCCACCTTCGGCAAGCTCTCCTGGAGCTCAGACTTGCAGCCTGAGGAGTTTTCTTCTTCCTCCTGGTCTCCCCTCTACCATGTCTTTGTTATTTTATTTTATTTATTTATTTTTCTGAGTCAGAGTCTTGCTCTGTTGCCCAGGCTGGAGTGCAGTGGCACAATCTCAGCTCACTGCAACCTCCACCTCCCGGGTTCAAGCAATTCTCCTGCCTCAGCCTCCTGAGTAGCTGGGACTACAGGCACATGCCACCATGCCTGGCTAAGTTTTGTATTTTTAGTAGAGACAAGATTTCACTATGTTGTCCAGGATGATCTCGATCTCCTGACCTCAAGATACACCCACCTCAGCCTCCCAAAGTGCTGGGATTACAGGCATGAGCCACCACGCCTGGATGTCTTTGTTACTTTTATACAGATAAACTTGGCTTCTCTGGTCAAGTACTTCCCTCTTCCCTCCAGCCTTTCTAATCTGATTTCTGCATTACAAAATTCTGGGAAGTGATTGGCAAGGAGTAGTCGTTGCCCAGGGCACCGGGTCAGGAGCTGTATTTGGAGGGGGCACTATCACCCATTAGGTAATCTGACTTATGGCATGTGCGGAATACCACACTCAAGAGACCTCAGGTGGAAAGAGACCAGCGGTGTACTCTCTCTCTCTTTTTTTCTCTCTCTTTTTTTCACACACATTTATTATGCAGTTGATGCAGTTTATGTCTGTGACCTCTCACCTGCACGGCCTCTTCCAAGGCCCTAGGAAGTGCTCTAACAATTTTGTGTTCATAATTTTGTGTTCATTTATTCAGTGAAGGCTTCCAAATTGTATAATTTTGGGACCAGGCACAGTGGCTCACGCCTGTAATCCCAGCACTTTGAGAGGCCAAGGTGGGCAGATCACCTGAGGTCAGGAGTTCGAGACCAACCTGGCCAACATAGTGAAACCCCAGCTCTACTAAAAGTACAAAAATTATCCAGGCATGGTGGTGGGTGCCTGTAATCCCAGCTACTTGGGAGGCTGAGGGAGGAGAATCACTTGAACCCAGGATTCAGAGGTTGTAGTGAGCCGAGACCGTGCCATTGCACTCCAGCCTGGACAACAAGAGCAAAACTCCATCTGGAAAAAAAATTGTATAACCTTTCGGCCCCCCAGATCATGCATCCCCTCCACTCCTTCCCAAATTGTAGAGCTAAAAGAGCGTACATGATAGGAGGCATCTGGGGTGTCCTCTCTGGCCAGAATGTCACCCGGGCTTGATCGGCACGGCTTCCGTGGCTCACTTTGCTGGAGTGAGTGTGACCTTCATTCACCTGCCGGCTCTGTCTACCAGGTCATGTCCCCATCACAGTTGGGGACCCAGGCATGATCCAGTGGTTTCCAGGCTCTTGGAGAATTTTCCTTTTCCATCTGACAACTGAAAGGTGAGGAAAGCTGGCCCGTAGTGCCAGGGAGGGCAGGGAGCTGAGCCAGAACCTAAATGATATGACATCTTCATTACTTGGGGCCTGCCCTTTGGCCTCCACTCCTAGCCCCACCACCCACAAGGAGCTGTGGGATCAGAGCTAACCGGCTCTGTCACTGGCCTGAATCCCCCAGTCTCCCAAGCCTCTGGACCTTTGTTGCCCACTGAATCGGGGAACAGGGCTTATCTTTAAAGAGCAGATGGGAAGTTCTCATTTTTTATTAAAACCATCCAGTCTACATAGAAAAATAATCTGCTGGCAGCTGCGAAAATCACTGTTTTGAATACATTTGCATAGAGCCTCAGCTGCCCAGTGGGGCTGGGTTTCTTTTTCCCCCCCTCCTATCTTGGAACAAGGCCAAGTGCTGGGGTCCAGCAAGTAGCCAGGACAGTCTCCTTTACTCCAGTGGGAAAGGTCGGGGAGCCAGACTCTGGGTGCATGGAGGGGACAGCCAGCCAGCCACCCCTATCTTTGCCAGTGTGTCCTGGCCTGCTGTTGTCCATGTTCTTCTGGCATGAACACCAGGACCCCAGGGCCGGTACAGGCACCTGTGGATACTTGATGTCAATTGGATGGAATCTCAGGAGCTTGGGGAAAATCGGCACTTCCTTTTTAAGCCCCTCCCCTCGTCCATTGCTTATCCAAGGACTATCTATGTCTTCATTCATTCATTCACTTATTCATTCATTCCTTATTTCTGCAAGCCACCTTTGAACGCTACTATTTCAGGAGCTATTATGGAAGGGGATGGTGCAGTGAAGAGAGCTATTATGGATGGGGATGGTGCAGTGAAGAGAGGGACCAGGTTCCCACCCTGCTGGAGCTCACCTTCTGGTGCGGAGGAAACAGGAGAGGTGGCAGACAAGGACACGTGCAGAGAGAGGGCCATCTCAGAGAGGCCTGAGTGCCACAGGGCCAGGCAGCAGGCTAGACCTCAGCTGCTGGGCCCAGGGAGGAGCGAGGATCAAAGTTAGAATGGGCCTTGCTGATGAAGGACACATGCAGCTGAGATGTGAAGGGGCCTCTGAAGATCAAGGGACCATGAGTGCTGTCATCCTCGAACAAGAGGCCTGGCCTGCCCTCTAGGCCAGCGCTTTTCACTCAGCACATCTGGAGACATTTCAGTTGTCATCACTTGAAGGGGAGGGTGCTACTGGCATTCAGTGGGGAGAAGCCAGGGAAGCTGCTAAACACCCCACAGTGCAGCAGGCAACCCCCTACAACAGAAATTACTAGGCTCAAATGTCCACAGTGCCAAGGTTGGAAACCCCACTCCAGTGGAAAGATGAATGTACCAGAATGTTCCAGAAACACAGATGCAATTCCTATCACCTGGAGACTGCCTGGCTTTGTGACCAGCATAAACCACTTGCCTGCCAAGGGCCTGCTCCCTTCCTCCACCTATGAAACAGGCTAACTCCTCCACAGCTTTCTCTCCTGGGGAGTGTTTCCAGAGCAGACAAGGCATGGAGCTCTTATAGGAAAGAGGCTTCATAAATAAAGACTCAGTCTTATTTCACTGCCTAAAAAATCCAGGGAGAAAAAAAAATCACCTTAGGCTTGAGGCTGAAAGAGTTGCCTCATTTCTTTCTGGAAATAATCTTCTCTTAAACCCCAGCCAGGCAACTGGGCTCTAAGCATCCTGCCCTTCAAGGTCAAATTGGTTTGAACGTGACTGCGTCTCTTCTTCAAAGGGTTGGCTCCTGGAGCAGCAGGCCTCTTCCCGAGGCCCTCAGAACAATGAGGGTGATTCAGGGAATACCGGGACTGGTAACCTTCTTGGAAGAGAGCGGGTTTTCTGCTCTCAAAAGGTTCTGAAAGGCTCCTGTCGGGCAGCTCTTCCTAATTTATTTGGCAGTTTTCCCCTGTCTTGCTGGGTTATTATCTGAAGGAAGTTCTTGAAAGCCCAAGATAATAGCGAGTCTTCCAGCCAGCCCTCACGTTTGCTAACCCAGTGCTCAAGGGCTGTCGGCCTCTGTGAGGCGCAGCTCACGCCTGGGGAGACTGAAACTTTTATGCAACATAAGGAAATTATTAGAGCTCAAAGACTGCGCAACTATTTTGTCCCATCTGGAACACACTATTGATATTTGTACATGTATAAATTATACACGGGACAAGACTCTGTGCTCAATGGTGGCCCCAAGGATGGATGGGGGAAGAGAAATAAGCCATGCGTTCATTTCTGCCTAGTTCTTTCCTCCCTTGAGTGGTTGAGTGGACTTCCACCTGGGCAATGCCACCAGCATTCATGGCGCCCCTTTGGGGCAGGAAATGCCAACATTCTTTCCAGGGCTTCTGTTGAGAATTCCAACACTCACCTTATTCACTGACTCCTGTATCCTCCCCCCATTTAGCCTTTGCATTTTGGGAATGATTGAATGGGGAAAGGGTTCAGGGCTCTGCCGCTGGGATCAGATGGCCTTGCTTAGAGTCTCACTCTGCCACTTGTTGGCTGTGTGTCCTGGGAAAGTTATCCACCTCTCTGAGCCTGAGTTAGCTTGTCTGGGGAGTGAGTACAGAATGCGCCTCCCTCATTGCAGTGCTGGTGTGAGAGCGATGTGAGATGGTAGTCTCTCCGCACCGTCAGCACCTGGCACCTGGGAAGTGCAAAGTGGATGGAGGAGACCCTGAGTGTGAATATGAAGAAAGGTGAGCCTGGCCTGCAGCCAGGACTGAAGACTTCCCTGGGCTACAAGAGGTTGCAAGGCTGGTGTCTCCAAGGTGAGACTGGCAGAATGTGCAAACAGGATGTGCCCAGCTAATGGACAGCCAGATCAGCTCTGTGCCTGCTGAATGCAGACCCCAAGTAGCCTCGCTTCTCAAAAAAGGGAAGGAAATTAGATTTTTTGTGAAACGGACTTAGGAGGTCTTGGCCACAGCCCCTCAGTAGGGACTTCAAGGAGCCTCCATGGTCAAGGCAGAGAGGAGGGCAGCAAGGTCTGGGAAGGAAGAGGCCATGGGGTGTGGACAAGGAGCTGACATGTGGCTCTTTGCATTGGTTTTCACCATCCATTGGAAGATGGAACAGTCATCAGATGTGTCATCTAGAAGCATGCTCTCTCCTGCTTGGGCAGTTAGGATTGGAGGACTCACCCAGGGCTTCTCACTTTGGCTCAATGTTGGAATCATTTGGAAATACTAAAATTTCCAATTCCTCAAACCCAGGATTCTTACTGAATTGTTCTGTGGTTGGTGGAAAGTTGCAGAGCTCCCGGGTGATGCCAGTGGGTAGCCCAGGTGAGAGCCACTGACTTAATGCATGGCCATGGTGACATGGCCCAGAGCTTAGCTCAGATGCCTGGGAATGACAGAGAGGAGAACAGAGGATAATAACAAAAACGGCTGCAAAAACAACACATGGTCATCGCTCATTCTGAACTCAGTGTGTATTATCTCATTTAACCCCATACCAGGTTTATGAGAAAAATTCAGTTAATATCCCCATTTCACACATGGGAAACTGAGGTGTGACTTATGTAACTTGCCCAAGGCCCATGGTAAGCAGCAGACTCAGAATTTAAAACCAGGCTATTAGGCAAGTTCTACAAAGGCCTGGCACCTTGTGGAGAGGAAGAGGTAGAGGATTCTTGGAACTATTGGCTGAAGAATGGAGAAGCTGAAGTATGAACTTTTGGTTCTCTCTATCTCCGTGAACTCCATTGAAAACCTGGACTCTGGTAGTACCTGAAAGACTGGGCTATGTCTCGTCTGTCTTTCCATGCATTCTTTCCAAACGGGATGCTCAGGAGATATTTGTTAAATGGAGGAGGGAAGGTGGAGAGAGAGGAAGAAGAAGGGGAAGGGGAAGGGGAAAGGAAAGGGGAAGGGGAAGGGAAGGGAAGGGAGGGGCCACAGAGCCTGGGATTCATCGTGAGCCAGGCCCTCAAGGCTCAGAACACTGCTCGGACGGGGCAGACAGAGTCTCGACTGTGCATGCCCATTTGCTCTGCAGGAGAGGGACCCAGAAAGCAACCTGCTCTTGGTTTTATACCCTGGGGGCCGTGTGACCCACTGAGCTACAGCACTGAAGGACATCCCATTTCTAGGGGGAATCTAGAACCACGCCTGGGCTCTTCTGGCCAGTTCCTCCGTCTCTCAGAATATTGCATTTCTAGAGCATTCTATAGTTATTCTTGAGAATGACAAGTGAGAAGGAGCAGAGAACTGGGTGTCTGCTACCACTAGTGAACTAACATTCAGAAGGCATTAACTTTATGTGGCATTATACCATGGGCATGAAAGGAGACCCCATGTGGCACATACCACACTCACCGTGGGTGCTCTAACTAGGACCCCGCAATTTTCCGTGGTACCCTCCAGTCCACAGAAGTGCTCTCAGCAAGCCCATCAAAATATGCAAGAGCAGCAACACCAGTCTACAGACAAGGGAATACATGGCCCTGGGCTGGGAGGATGGAGATTGGAAATGTATTCCAGAGAGGCATTTCATTTCGGTGGCTGATTAATTGATAACCATGAATACTTTATGTCTCTCTCTGGGCTGTGTAGAAAGCATGCCATGCCTGGACTTGACAGTGAAGCTGAACTGAGGATTTAAGCGGCCTGGGAGGCAGAGCTCGAACCTCCCCCACCCATTTCCTCCCTCTCCCAAGGCTCGGGCTGGTTCCTGGCACCATCTGCTTCCAAGGGTCATGGCACTTTGAAATAATAAAAGGCCAGACTTACAAGAGATCTGCTTAGTTGGGGTCTTAGTGTTGTCGGCTGGATTTGGAAATAGCCGTCCCGTGGACTAGCATGGAGTGGTCACCAAGGGAAGGGCAACAGAAAGGGACAGAAACCCAGAAAGAACCTGAAGACCGTGAAGGAGAAACTGAGGCCCAGGGAGCACTAGAGCTTGCCCAAGCTCACTCAGCAAGCCAGGGCAAGGCTGGGCACAACCCACATCTCCTAATGGGATTATCCCTTGGCCTCATTCATTCACTCATTCGCTCATTCGGTATGGTGACAGTATAGCCAAGGGATTGAAAGGTATCATTTCTGGAGCCAGTCTGCCTGGATACGATTCCCGGATCTGCTGCCTCCTGGCTGTGCGTCCTTGGGCAAGTTAACCTCTCTTGTTTTCAAGACTTCCCTCTTGTTAGTCTGTTTGAGATGCCATAACAAAATACCATGAACTGGGTGGCTTAAATAACAAAAATGTATTTTCTTATCGTTCTGGAGGCTAGAAGTCCAAGTTCAGGGTGCCAGCACAGCCAGGTTCCAGTGAGGGCTCTCTTCCTGGCTTGCAAATGGCCACCTTATCACTATATGCTTTCCCAGAAGCATCCTTGTGGAGAGCTCTCTTCCTCTTTCCATAAGGATACTAATCCCATCATGAGGGCTCCATTCTGATGGCCTAATCCAACCCCAATCACCTCCCAAAGACCCTGTCTTCAAACACCATTGCATTGAGCTTCACCATAGGAATTTTGGGGAGGGGTCAAAATTCAGTCCATAGCATTGCTCTCCTTTCATAGGCCTGATGATGTTGAGAATCTTACAGGAATTACAATGAAAGGCTTTTTCCTAAGATTTTCTCCTATTTCTCACAGCAAGCCTGTTTCATCAAGCTATATTCTCTCCTGTTCTCAGATCAGTTCCTATCTTGTGAACTTCTGGGTTTTGTTGTATAATTGTCTATTTTTTTCTCTGTTTGCTCATCCTGACAGATGGGTAGGAAGGGAGTAGGGATGCTGTCTATACTTGTCCAGTTTTTAGAAAGGAGCTGCATCCACGGTCAACTTTCAGAGCTTTCCAAACCAAATTTGCCAGGAAGGGGTTGGTGTTTTGATGTATTTTGCCTTTAGTTGGTCAGACTGAAGGTCTGGCTGCATCTAGGAATGAGGAAAGCAACATCAGCCTGAGGCAGGGCACCTCATTCCTATGCCAAGTAGAACCCTCTGTGCTGATGGGGCTGGCTGGGACCGTCACTCTTGTCATGAGTCTGCAGCTCAACACACCCAGGTAGACCCTGTATCCTCCTGGACTTGGAACTGGATGCCACCACATTCCAGTGGAATCGGCTCGTGGTGCTTTTGGCAGCAAGTAACAGAACGTATGAGGAAATTGGACTAAGTAGCAGGAGATTATTATTCGCCCTTCAGAAGACACCTGAAGCTGGGTGCTTCCAGGATGGGTCAAGGGATCAGCATCTTGATTAAGGATGCAGAGCCTTCCCTTCCTTCCCTGCTATCCCCTTGGGGATGGTGATGCCCTTGGTCATGGCCATGAGATGGCTGCCAGGACCCACACATCCCTCCTCCCGACAAGGTGTGTGAGCAGGACTGCAGGGATGGATTGCTCACGAAGCCTCCTTCCTTCGATCAGGGAAAAAAATTTTTCACAGAAGCTCCCTGTCTAAGGTCAGTTCCTCCAGGAGAATCGAGAGATGAGGGCTCCTTGCAAGATTATTAAGAATGTGCTCCCATGACGGAGGGAAGAAGGCAAACAAGCACAGGATTCCACGCAGAGTCCACTCAGCCTGATCCTGCAGGACCTCTGCAGCGTCAGTCATGCTTCAGAGCTAGTGCCACCCCCAGGCAAGGGAGCTGGGCCCCAAACTCCTGCACTCTTCAGTCATTGACCAAGGGCCATCCTGGGGGTTACAAACTTCCAGACACTTCTAGCCCAAGGGAAGGCAATTGCAGGTAAAGGTCAAAAGCATTCAGAAAGAGTTGTGAGACGTAGCAAGTTTATAATATAGTATTCTCAGTTAAATTTGAATTTTAAATCAATAACAAGTCATTTTTAGCAGAAGTATGTCCCATACAATATTGGTGACATACTTATATCAAAAAAGTGTTCACTGTTTCTCTGAAATTCAAATTAAACTGTGCATCCTATATTTTATCTGGCTACACTAACTCAGAAACCAGTGGAGACACACCAATGTGAGAGGTACCTGGTGGAGTCTGCCATACCCTCCTCATATCCCTTTGGATGGGACTGAGTCACGGGGCTTCTCCCAGCTGCAAGGAGTGACTGCTTCAGCCTCAATCCAGGAAGGTAGGTTCTCCCAGCAGGAAAGAGGTGGGAGGGAGGGGACAGCTGGTGGGGAGAAAGTCCACAGGGTCAACCATTGAGCCAGCCCTTCCCTGTTCCCTGGGAAGAAACACTACTGGAGATAAGAAAATCCCAGTGTCGTTGTGGGTCAACAGGAACTTCTTACATCCCTTGTCCACATTCCTGAAGATGTCCTTCTTGGACTCACTTCCTGTCTCCCCATCCCCCAGCAGCTGAGCTGGGATCCAGGGTAGATGCTCCCTCCAAGCTCCGCTGCCATTCACTCACGTCCTTGTTCAATGTGGACAGCAGTGCCCCGTTCCTTCCACCACAGGCGACAGCCCCAAATTCTGCTGTCCTCACGCCCTTCATGCTCTCTGGTATGAGCTGGGCTCCACGGGGCTCCTTGCCGAAGTGTGGATGGGCACATGGCTCAGCTGTTAAGTTCTAAACATGGGCACCAAAGCAAAATCAAGTAGAGTCACCATGACCCTTGAAAGTCACTTAACCTGCCTGCTACCTACAGTCTCTTCTGCTGAGCACCAAATGCAGCATGGGCTTGCATGTAGAGACTCGTAGTTGGAAAGTACACATCTTTAGACTCTAGACTCCCTTTGCAGCTGGGATGCTCACATTCAGGGCCCCAGGAGCCGAGCTGGGCTAAGGGCTGATTGATATCTTTACTATATTGCTATATTGTTACGTTAGTGGGGATTTGGAAGGTGGGGGTTTAAATGCGTGTGTTCAGGTCGCTACCTTGAGTTGAAAAGAGCCATCAGAGGATTTTAAAACTGGAATTCCCAATTTTACCTACAATGAAATGGAATTAGAGAGCTTGCCCTGGCTCTGTAATTAGAGGGTGGCCTGGGTAATGAGCACTATTAAGGTTCCCTAAATTGTGTGATGACAGGAGAGGAGTGAGATTTAAGAAAATGCCAAATAGAATTGGGCCCAGCACTGATCCTAGTTCAGCCAGAAAGCCCCTGCCACGGCCCCTTGTTTCATTTTGCTGACCTGCTTTTATAGCCTTAATACACAATGTTCTTCCTCATTGCCATTTTGACTCTTTCTTTACCAAATGTCTTAGTCAGTTCAGCTGCTGTAACAGGCACACCCTAGACTGGGTGGCTTAAATGACAAATCTTAGTTACTCACAGATCTGGGAGCTGAGAAGTCCAAGATCAAGATGCCAGCAGATCCAGTATCTGGTGAGGACTGGTGGCTTCCCAATTGGCAGATGTACCTTCTCACTGTCCTTACATGGCAGAGAGAGACAGCACGAGAAAGCAAACTCCCGTGTCTCTTCTTGTAATCCCATTCATGAAGACTGCACGCTTAGGACCTAAATACCAATCAAAGACCCCACCTCTAAGTATCCTTACGTTAGGGGTTAGGGCTTCAACATAGGAATGTGTGTTGGTTGGGGCACAGACGTTTAGCCTATGGCACCAACCACCAGGAGACACCAGCACTGGGTCTGGAGCTGTCTGAGTTCTATAGAAAGCAGACCCTGAAGTGATCCCAGGGAGCAGGGAATCCCCATTGAGACAAGGAAAGAGGAGACAGCAACACAAACCTGTGTTACCAAGGCACAGAGGGCTCGGTTCCCTGGGACCCCGGAGAAGCGAACGGAAGTTGTCCACCTGAACGCAGAGGGTGTGTGCCCCTATGCCTCTGATTCAAGTATCTTTCTTCTTTCAGCATAATGGGAGTATGAGGGAAAGGATGCCTCTTATTGTGATTCGACTTGGATTTTACAATATAAATATTCAGTAGCCAAAGGTGGGATGTTTTTACAGCGGTGATTAGCACTCTGGCAGGCTGGGCAAATATAACTTGTCAGACGGGGCTGGAGGTCTTGGGGTGTTGATTTAACACCTATAAACAGTGCAGAAACCTATCTCTGCCTGGCCCATTCTGCTCTTCTCCTGGCCTCTCCTCCACAGCAGATGGTGCCCTCAGGCAAACCCCCAGGGATGCCCTGGCTTTGGGCCTTGGCCACCTGGATGCCTAGAGTGCCATCTTCTGAGTTGCAGAAGAGGGGCCCAGGGATTGGCACTGAAGGCTGGGGATTCAGGATCGAGGTCTCAGCTGGTGAGTGGCAGGGCCAGCGTGACAGCCAACTCCCTTGTGGGTACTTCCAGCCGAGACCCTCCACGTCCTGAAGGTGCCTCCCAGTCATCCTCCCCCGAGAGCTGTGTCGGAGAGCTGGAGTCAGGAGCAAGGGATGCTTCGGGGAAGGGAGACTAGTTGGGTCACATCTCTTGGCCTCTGTCTGTGCATGTGGGCATCTGGGAAGTGTGGTAATTAGCAGAATTACTTTCAACACACACAGGCACACTCATGTGCAAACCCACACATGCGTACATACATGTGCATGTGCACACACACAGTCGGCTCAGATCTGGCAGTAGCTGACACACTTGCTGTCTAGACAAGGCTAAGAGCTGGTGTGCCAATGTGAGGGAGTGGGCAGCTTTGAGCTGCAGCTGTGGCTGTGTGCACACATGAACACACACTCACTGTGCACATACGTCCACGCACATACACACTTGCATGCCAAGATGTTTTGTAAAATTTAATTAACATTCAGGATATGCTTGATCGCCCCTGGGAGGAAATCCCAGTGCACTGAAGGGCTGAACAGTGAGCTCCCATGCTTCGGATCCCTGTCATCAAATGACCATGTATCTTGGAATTAAGCAGTACGTGGCCCCTGGTGATCTGCCCTGTCCTCTGCAGGTGCTTCCACATGGGTTTTCTGGAAGTTGTACCATACTCAGTCACTCAATTGTCCAACCCCCTTTGCAGGTAACTGGCGCCTCGGTGGGGCTGCTCGGGGATCGGGATTCTGGGATTCCAGAGAGGCCATCTCAGACAAGTAGGAAGGAGGGGCTGGAGTCTGGCTGCCAGAGCCAGCGGCTGCTGCCTTAAAATATTCCAGTCACATCACTGGCGGCGAAGCCGTAACCTGGGTGCATCGTAACAGAGGGAGAATTTCATTTTGTTTTTGAAATGCTGTTATTACACACTCAGGAAACCCACAAAGGCACCTTGGCAGGACAGGATCAAATAAATACCTGAACTTGGAGTGCAGCAACATTTACTTAGCAAATGACATTTTAATGCCACAAGTCGAATTTACATACTAATTAAAATTTCCCTTTAAAACATTGAGACTTTTGGCCTCCCCGCCTACCCACAGTGACAAAGATTAAAAGATTTTTCATGACGTCCTGTCAGACAGAACTCCCTGGAAAAGGTGGGGGCACATTCTCACCATCCCCCGAGGGCCTTCTTGGGCAGAATTTAGTGGCTGGGCCTTGGTGCCACTGCCGCCTCCTGCCCCAGGCTGGACTGGAGTCCCCTAGATGGTGCTGCTGCCCTCCAGCCCTGCTCACTGAGAGTTGGGGACCCCAGCAGGAAAGGAGGTTGGGGGCTGCCTCATAACTTGGTGAGGAGGCTTCATCCTCCCTTCTGTGCCTTCAGTGAAAGTCCTTCCTGGTCTTTGGTGGTCCGGGAATAACTTTTAAAATGTGCCAAGTCTACCCAGGCAGGAAGCAACTCTGAAGGTTTTTTAGTCTTAGAGCCAAGAGTCCCAGGCCAGTTGAGAACATACCCCTCTCTCCCCAGCGAACAGGAGGAAGAGTTGCCTTTTCTAGTTGTGTTCTTCCTTCTCTTTCCCCTTCCTCCTCAAGGCTTAGGTAAGCTGTGAGGGCTGGATGTTTGAGTAGCAGCCCCTTCTAGGCACTGGAGAAGCAAGTGTGTGCCCGGATGGCTCCCCGTGGCCATGCTGACCTTACCTCCCCTTCTGCTCTTGTACCAGAAATGCTTTCTTTTCTCACCTGTTCCTGGGCTGGCAGGGGGTTGGGGGGATTCTGCCTCAAAGGTCCCCTGACTCCCTGCTCAGCCTTTTGATCAATAATCATTAAACACCTGCAGTGGTCAAGCACTAAACTAGGCACAATGCGGGCAAGACTCTTAAGGCCCCTGCTCACTCTGAGCGTACATTTTGGCCAGGGAGACAACTTCCGTTAACAAGGTGATCTTAGAGCGCGGGAGGTGCCCTGGTGACTCTAGAAAGCTGTGCATGAGCAAGAGCCCTGCCTCAGCTTCTTTCCTCTGTCTCTCCATAGCTACGATCTCAGTTACCTTAACAACAACCCTGTGAGGGCATCGTTGGCATTAGTATCTTCATTTCATGGATGAGAAAACTAAGGCTCAGACACTTTAAGTAACTTGCTTTGGACTCAAAAATTGGGCCCCAAATGACTGTCTCTCAGAGATGCTGTGCAGTAAATAAAATGGGTGAGTGGCTGGAGCATAGGCCTAATTTATTTTTATTTATTTTTAGGTAAACATTAATAGATGTGTAAGCGACGTTCAGATAAGAGCATACAGCTCTAGGAATCTCCACAAAGTGATTGCACTGTGTCCTTACACTCCATGTAGAAAAAGAATAATGTCAGTCCCAAGCAGCTCCCCATCCTGGTCTCTGACCCATAGGTCCCCATAGGTTAGCTGGTCTCTTCTCCAACCATCTATGACTCGACTCGTACCTGCTATATGCACTCTTCTGTGTCTGGCTTCTTCTGCACAACTTCAAGTCCATGTGGTTAGGTGTGGGTGAAGGAGTGTAGCACTATTTTATTCCTGTTTGTATTCCACACTATTCCACTGCATGAAATGCACCGTACGTGTCCTTTTACACTTAGTGAACATTTAGGCTGTTTCCAGTTTGGGGCTAATATGCACAGCTGCTGTGTATGTCCTCATACGAGTCTTTTGCAGACACATATATGTATATCTGTTGAGTCTCTGCCCAGGAATGGAATTGATGGGTTCTCAACCATGAACATGTTCAGCTTTATTAGCTGCTGCCAGAGTTTCCCCAGGTCAAACCATTTTACCCTCACACCAGCAGATTGTTGTTCCATATTTTAGCCCACCCTTAGTATTACCTGAGTTTTAAATTTTGGTGATGCCGGTAGGTGTGCATGGCATCTTACTGAGGCTTTCCTTTGCATTGCTCTAATGACTACAGAGCTGACTGTCCTTTGATGTGTCTGTGAACATCAGAACGTCCTTTTTGTGGAGTGCCTTTTCAAGTCTTTTGCCCATATTTCTTGTGGTTTATCTAACATTCTCTTAATCATTTGCAGGCGCTCTTTATATATTCTGCATGGACAAATCCTTTGTTGGATATCGTTATGGTATGGTTTGGCTTTGTGTCTCCACCCAAATCTCATCTTGAATTGTAATTCCATAATCCCTATGTGTCATGGGAGGGATCCAGCAGGAGGTAATTGAATCATGGGAGTGGTTTGCCCCTCATGCTGTTCTTGTGATAGTTCTCACAAGATCTGATGGTTTTATAAGGGGCTTTTCCCCCTTTTGCTTGGCACTTCTCCTTCCTCCCACCATGTGAAGAAGGACATGTTTGCTTCCTCTTACACCATGATCATAAGTTTCCTGAGGCCTCCCCAGCCCTGTGGAACTGTGAGTCAATTAAACTGCTTTTGTTTATAAATTACCCAGTCTCAGTTATGTCTTTATAACAGCATGAGAATGGACTAATACATATATTCCACACATTTTCTTGCTCTCTGTGGCCTTTTTTAAAACTCTCATAATGGTTTCCTCTGATGGATAAAAGTTCTTAATTGAAATGTAGTCCAATTTAGCAATCTTGCCTATTTTAGACAATGCTATTTATGTCCTGCTTAAGAATTCTTTGCCTACTCCAACGTTATAAAGATAATTTCCTTTATCATATTGAAGCTTTATTGTTTTACGTTCTACATTTAAATTCATAAGCACTCTTAGAATTGCTTTTTGTGTGTGGTGTGAGGTGGGGGTAAGGGAAAGCTCCTCTGAGTAATATAACCCATAGCCCACTCTGGGCTTGCAGCAAATCAGTGTGGTTTACAATGAGTGAGAGGGCAGAGAAGAGGCTTGTTCTAGGGCCCTGAAACCTGTTCCCCTGGTAGCACCACAAAAATAAAAATAAATAAATTATCTTCCCTTGTGAAAGACACATCTATCATGATTTATCCTTTTTTTGAGAAAATGTCAGGGGTTTTCTAGGCAAATCTGAAGCAAACCAGGACAAAAAACTCCCCAGTGATTCATTCATGCATCTTGAGTGAATGATTCTCATTATCCATTCATTCAGTGAGATTTCTTAACCACCTATTGTGTGCTGAGAATTGAAGACACACCAATGGGCCAAAAGACATAAGGTCTCTGCCTTCGCAGAGCTAGTCATTTTGAGAGAGGGACAGCTCTTATGACAAAAACTCTGACTTGGGATAAAAGGGAGAAGTACACGAGGCTAGAAGAGTTTAGAATAGGAAGCAAACCTACTTAGGGGGCTCTGGGAATGTTTCCCTGAATAAATGATAACTGATTGAGGCATAAAGGATGACTAGATGTTAATTAGGTAAGGAGAGGAGAGAAAAGCTTTCCAAGTGGAGTGACCAGCATGTGCAAAGCTCCTGATGTTAGAGAGAGCAGGGAAGAGGCTTGTTCTACGGCCCTGAGCAGCAGGGACTACAAGAAGCCTGGTATGCCAGAGGCCTGTGGTACAGAGATTCCACAGAAGTTGGCTGAAGCCAATGCATGCAGGATGGAATGTTAGGAGGACTGAAGGATTTGAAGAAAAGCAGACAAGACATGACTTAATTTTAGAGAAGGTTTAGGGAAGATGGCCTGGGCTGTTGGAAGGAGAGCAACTTGAAAGTTGAAGAGTTTGGGACATTTGCACACATTTGCACACCTGCCAGGCTAGTCCCCTGGCACTCTTGCCCATGCCAGCCCTGAATGTCCTGTTTGACCACGGGTTTTCCACTCCACCCTGGGGCCTTCCTGAGCCATCCTGACCATGGGTTCTACTCTTTCTCCAACCCAGGCAGGCTTAGGCTGTTCTGTCCCAGTTCTTCCTTTCAGGCCAGTAGTTTCTGGTTCACCCAGACCTTCCCCCTCTATAAAGCCCTTCCTCCACTCTTCATTGTTTTTACCAACCTAAGAGCTGGCTCCCCTCCCTGAAATAAACACCCATTTCTTGGGTGTTGGGAGGGAGGTGGGTGGGAGGTGGAGTTCCTCCTTCTCTAGATGGCATCTGTCCAAATCCCTGACATGTTTCTCTTCTACTCATTCATGAAGTTGCCCAAATATATTCTCCCAGGCACTCAGTCCAAGGAAAGTTGTCAGTGGCAGTCTCTCTGGACATTGCTGGCAAGTTACTGGATGCTGTGACTTTGTGCAGCTGCCCCTTAACCAGCAACATGGAACTATCTCCACTGAAAGAGGTACAAGTCAAGAGTACCAAGTGCATTTCCACCTACAAACAAGACCCACTCAGCCCAGCTTCAAAGGAAGGGTCACTTCTGTTCAGCCAACAAACACCATCACAGCACAGATGACCAGAACAGGGGACCTCAGCTTTGGCAGAGAAGGTAAATAACAGACATCCAAATAATTCCACTCCTACCCCAACTGATCTGCTCTCCACCACGCTCCCATGGGAAAGGAGGCTGAGGACCCAGGAGTCAGCATTCAGGCTGCAGGCGAGCTCCAAGCTGGGACCACGTGGTAAGAAAACATGAGGAGATTTTGGTATCACACCCTCCCCACTCCACCCTCAAAGCATTCTAGGATGCTCTGTTTCTTCTGGAAGTAGTTTTCTTCCCAATTTTCTTGATTCTTAAAATATAGTTCTTGCACTAAGGATTAGAATTTTCCAGTGGTCACATGATAATGAAAACCAACTGAGAGTCTGTTTTGGAAAAATAAAAGACCACAACAAAAGACTCTCTGAAACACAAAACCAAAGGAATCTTTCTGCCCCATAAGTTAGAAACCCACAGATATGCTGTTTATCTTTCTTTTTATTAGAGAAGCATTCTAGGAGAGCAAGCTGTCTTATGGGAGACTTTGCAAGTGTGATGAATAGGGGCAGATATGGCATTACTTAATTGTCTCAAAGCTTTGTCTTCTCTGCCAAAGCTAAGGAGCCCCTGCTCTGATTATCTACTGTTACCTAACAAACCACCCTAAACACCAGGACTTCAAGCAGCTGTTTATTACTATGCTGTATCACAACTCTGCTTGGCAGGCGGCTGACGCACAGCAGAGACAGCACAAGTCTGGGACCTCATCTGAGAAGACTTGAACAACTGGGGGCTGACTGGGCATCTCTCCTCCTCTTTCTCCTCCTCCCCCCTCCTCCTTCTCCTCTTCCTCAACCTCCTCCTCCTCTTTCTCCTCCTCCTCCTTTTCTTCCTCCTCCTCCTCCTCCTCTCTGTTCTCCTCCCTATCCTCCTCCTTCTCTTTCTCTTTCTCACCCTTTTCCCCATCCTCCTTCTCCTCTTCTTCTTCCTGCCCCTCCTCCTCCTCCTCCTCCTTTTCCTCCCTTTCCTCCTCTTCCTCTTCCTCTCTCTCTCCTCCTCCTTCTTCTCTCTCTACATGGCCCAATATGGCTAGCTTGGGCTTCCTCACAGCATGGCAGCCTCAGAGCAGTCAGAATCCATCCATGAGGGCTCAGGGTTTCAAGAGGAAGGAAATGGAAGCTAGTAGTCCCCTTCAAGAAAAAGCCTGGAACGAACAGAGCATCTCTTCCACCATACCCATTGGTCAGGCACCAGCCACGATTCAAGAGACAACATGAACTTTACTTCTCAATGGGAGGGACATCAAATCAGTTGTAGCCATCTTTAATTCTCACAACTCTGATCCCCATATTACTTGGGAACCTGAAATACAGAAATGATAAATGACAAGAATCAAACCAAAATAAATAGAATGCTTAAGGCAGATCACAAAAAAAAGCAGAAAATATAATAAACTGTCTCTATATGTCCCAGGAGAAATATAAAAGCCATGCATTCATTCATGGATTTGTTTGCTTATTCACTCATTCATTCAATGAAGGGAAGATCTATTATGTGCAAGGCACTCTTCCTGTCACTGGAGACACAGCAATAAACAAGCCACATGAGACCTTGCTATCATGCAGCTTGCAAAAAAACTGTCAGAGGAAGAAGACATGAAACAAATAATTACAAAATATTTTACTTTCCAAAGGCAACAACATGAAACCATGTATTGGGGTGCATGACTCAAAAAGGAGGGTCAGAAGAGGTTCCTCTGAAGAAAGCCTATTTAAACTGGGCAAATAAAACAAGCTGAAGTTTTATGAGCAAGGAGAGGAGAGTGGGAGAGAGAATGTCCCTGACAGAGGAAACTGTGGGATTGTAAGCAGAAAGACAGAGATGGCCAAGGTGGCTGGAACTCAGGGCTGGGCAAGATGATGGGGCCTGGCTGTGCAGGGGCTCACCGGGACCTTGTCTCACCATAGGGAAAATGGTAAGCTCTTGGAAGGTTTCCAGCAGAGAGAAGACCTAGCCAGAATTGTGTTTTCTAATCTCATCCTGGAGGAGTTGGAGAGGACATCAGGAGACCATGAGGAGTTGGCTGCAACTGATGAGGTGACAGGAGCTCTCTCCAAGAGGGTGCTATGGAAATGGAAGTGGATTGGCTGTCCTCGGTGATGACAGAAACATAGTTGATGGGAGGCTCCCAACTGATATTTACACAATAAGTGAACAAACGAATGAATTGATTCAATATCAGAGATGAGAGAGAAGGGGCAGGGGGGCTTCAAGGTGGCTCCAGGTGTTGGGGTTTGAGTCCCAAAGTGGGTTTTGGAGACTGTAGATGGAGCAGCTTGATGGGAAGTAGAGGGAATGAAAACCAGTCCCAGGCCCCATGAGCTTCTGGTTGCCATGGAACATCCACTCCTCCCTCCCATGATGAGGCTGTCTCTGGGGACTAGGAGTCACTGGCTGCTTTGTTTCTAGGCATAAGCACTGGGACAGGGCCAGCCCCCTCTGCTAAGCCAGGCACTTGGCCAGAGTGTGGGTCCCACTGGAAGGCAGGCTTTGTCGTGGGAGAACTCACAGGTGTGCAGGAGGAAGGAGCCTGCAGCCTGCCCCAAGGGCTGGACCAGACATGTTGGTGTCTTCTGGAGACAGCCGAGTCTCCAACCCCCATTGTCTGATGGTGCTCATCACAATGGGGTGCATGCCCAGCCCTGGGCCTCCAGCCTTAATTATACCCTAGAGTGTTTGCAGTGTGTAATTACCACCATTAATTGACTGAGGGCAGCCACACTTCTCCCCTCCAGCCGTCTTTCTGACACCGAGATCCACCACAGCGCATCTGCCTGCACAGGCAGGAACGAAAGGTGGCAGGGTCTGCCTTTATTTATTACCAAGATATATTTATTTCTGTGATTTTCTGGAAGAAATAGGGTGGGGGTGCAGGCTGAGGTCTGTCCAGCTCATTCTGTGCTTGCTTTGGGATGTGGGCACTGAGAAATTAAGTATTGAATGAAGACTTTCCATATTGTCCTAGGGTCCTTTCTCTTCCACGGAGACCCCACAGTACCTGGCCCATATATTATTATACTATGCTTCTTCTCCTAGAAGAAGAAACATAGTGATAGACAAACAAAATGAAACACACACATAAAAACAAGAACAGACTCCAATTCATGGCTTGGATTTGTGTTCTAAATGTAAGGAATAGTTTCTGCATTCCACACATAGCCCTATCTTCTTCCTTTCCTGTTTCCTTCCTTCCTTCCCTCATCCCTTCTTCCTTTATTCCTGTCTATCTAATCTAGCTGACTGTATCTCTGTCTATGCTTGGTGAGCCTTGGTTTTACCCTCCATATCTGTGGAATCTATCTAGAGCTATATAATGTTTTGTGAACCTTGGTATTTTCTCATTTGGAAAAGGGAGATTTCTGTAAAGATTAAATGAATGTGAACTGTGATCCCGGCTCCTGGCGTGTGAGTCCTCAATTGCAGCGTGAGCAAAGCCATGCCAGACTCACGTCATGTCCTCTGTGTCCTGCTTGGGAACTGCCACTGTGACTTGGGTTTGCATTCAGTGCATTCAAACCTGGGAGGTATATGGTGGCCAAGGCACGGTGGGGTCCCATGGAAAAGAAATGACCCTAGGACGATATAGAAAGTCTTCACTCAATACTTAATTTCTCATTGCCCACATCCTACAGAAAGCACAGAATGGGCTGAGCAGACCTCAGCCTGTGCCTCCACCCCGTAATCAATGTGGTCGCCTCACCCCTTAGACTGTACACACCGAGAGGTGACAAAACTTTCACCTTAACAGGAAGCAGATTTTTGTTGTTGTTGTTGTTGTTATTTTCTGTTTGTTTGAGATAGAGTTTCGCTCTGTCACCCAGGCTGGAGTGCAGTGGCACCATCTTGGTTCACTGCAACGTCCACCTCCTGGGTTCCAGCGATTCTCCTACCTCAGCCACCACACTCGGCTAATTTTTGTATTTTTTTTGGAAAGACAGGGTTTCACCATATAGAACAGGCTGGTCTCGAACTCCTGACCCCATGATCTGCCGGCCCCAGTGTCCCAAAGTGCTGGGATTACAGGTGTGAGCCACCACACCTGGCTGAAGCAGGTGTTTTTATGCCTTCTTTACAGATAGCAGAGCACCCCACTGCCAAGTGAAGTTGAGATTGGTGAAGAAACTTCTCTAGGGTCACACAGCTGGCAGGTGAAGGCATTACTGGAAGCCACCTATTAACTCCTGTCCTGTGCTCCTGCCACAGAGCAGCTGGAGCAGACACAGGTGGCCCACGCCCCCTGCTCATTCCTGCATGTGCCCACATGTTAGCTGAGTGTCCTCAAAACCATCTCTCAAGGAAAAGGGCAGCCCCTCCAAGGAGTGCTCATGGCTTCTGGGGCTGCCAGGCTCTCTCTCAATTGTAGGGTCAGTTACACCTGCGAGTTTGTTCTCACTTCATTCCAGGGAGCTCCAGCAATCACTGGGCACACCCACCATGGGAAGCAGGGGCAGGGTAAGGTCCTCAGCTCTGCCCAGGCTCCAGGGGAAGGGTGCATCTCCCGAGAAGGACAGGGGCAGGCCATTAGAGGCAAAGGCATGTGGATGCCAGGTGGGTGAGCAGAGGGGTCAAAGGGCTTGAAGGTGGTCTGAGTGGAGCACCTGCAATGTGTGCACAGGCTCCGTCTCCTCATCTGTGAAACGGGAATGATGATGAATCCACGTCCAGTAGCAGTGCTTGCGGCCCCGTGGGAGCCTTCCATTCAGATGCAAGTAAAAAAAAATTAAAACCACAAACCGATCTTCCTCTGTTCTCACACTGCAACAACCAACACAGAAAAATTCCATGAGCAAATGTATGAGGCTTCTTCCCACCAGGAAGCAAGCAATCAATTCTGCAGTGACGCCAGCTGGGTGCCCCCCAATTCCATTCTGCAGAGGTGGCATCAGATCCCACAGGTGGAGGGCTCTGTCTCCAAGGCTGCCCTCCCTCATCTTGGCATGAAGTGCCAGCCCGTGCTTCCACTCTATAAATTGGGGTTCTCAAAACCTTCCCCTCAAGTTTGATTTATTTCCTAGACAGGCTCACAGAACTCAGGGAAACACATGTACACCCGCTGATGTCAAAGCATAATTTAAAGAATACAAATGAACAGCCAGACAAAGACATGCAGAGCAAGGGCCAGGAGCGTCCTGACTGCAGGGCCTTCTGTCACCAAGCAGTTGGGAGGCGCCACCCTCCTAGCATGGAAAGGCTTCTTGCTCTCCTTCCTGCATGTTCAGCGCTCTGGAGGGTCCCCTAGCTCTGTCCTTTCTGGTTTTCAGGGAAGCTTCATTACATATGCATGGTTGATGAAACCATTGGCTACTGGTGAGCCACTTAACCTTCAGCCCCTCTCCCCTGCCTGGGAGTAGCTGAAAGTCCACCCCTCTCATCCTGCCCTGGTATCCTTCTGGTGACCAATCCCATCATGTTGCTACCCAGGGGCCACCAGGCACCAGCCAAAGATAACCCTTTGTAGTTCCTAAGGATATCAGGAGTTATTGTCCAGGAAATGGAGCTGAAGACCAAGCATATATTTCACAATATCATAAGCATATTCTTTCCTTCTTTCATCATGAGACTAACAGAGAATGAGCTGGAGTTCCAGGGCCTGGTGCCTTAGTGGCCCCTTGGGTGCTGGGCACCTAAGCCCCTTGGTCTCCAAAAGCCTCACTGATTTGGAGAAGGCCATGGGCCTGCGCTCTGGCCAGTGTCTGGGCGCTTAAAGTAGAGATGCCTAGCTAACTAAGGTAGTCACACGTCTTCACCACTCTCCCGCACAAGCTCTTCTGAAATAGTCCTCGGTAGTCCTGGGTGGTTTCTTGAGATCTCAGGATAAAATTCCTCTAAAACCCAAGGTGAGGGCTCTGTCACTGTTTTGTTGCATCCCTTGATCTAAAACTCATTTTCAGCACTCAGTCCCAATATCCCCCACAGGGAGGCCATGTCACTCCCGGGAAAACAGCTTTCAGGTTTAGCTCTGGTTAGTGGGAATTGGGGTGTAGTCAACAGAAGCAAGCCGGGACACAGCAGGTGAAATGCCCTATTTCACACGGTGTAATTAGCCTAATTGTAGTAACTGTACTAACTGACATTTTTGAATTGTACCCTATGTGCTATGATTAACACCTCCATTTCATAGATAAGGAAACTAAGTCTCAGAGAGGTAAAATAACTCCCTGAGGTTATTCCCTTTACCAGGAAGGGCCCAGGAATGGTGCTGGCTTTCCCTCTCCTTCTTGGAAGAGGGAGAGATGGAGGCATTCACACACCTTCTCAGAGGGTAGAGCGATTCGCCCTCATCCAGAGCAACGTGGGAATGAAGTGGAGTCTACCAGCCCTCCACACGGCAGCAGGAAACACCACAGACACACAGGGCGTTGTTAGAAGGGGGCACAGTAGCTATTCATTTATTTCAATGGGGATTATCTTTTTCTTGGCATTTTTTGCACATCAGTGGCTTCAGAAGACAGGATGTACCAGCCCCTGGATGTGACTCAGCAGACCCCTGGGGGAAAGCAGGGCATTGTAGAGCAGCCCAGGGGGCCTAGCCAGGCCAGTACTTCCTGGGGGCACCACAGCACCAGCTTGTGGCCAGTGTGGATGCTCCCTGGGAAGACTATCCCTGCTCCAGCCTCGCTTGAACAGGAGCTGATGCCACCCTGCCAGGCATCCCTCCCCGCTTCTTTGAATGACAGCCCTTAGCCTTTGTTTGGGGACCTCCACCTGCCCTGCTCTCAGACCATGAGATCTGGATGGGGCTCCATTCTGGAGCAGCACACATCCACCAGTCTTCATCTTCCTGGCCACTGGTGGGTGTGTGGCAAGCGTAGACTGGTGCAGTCAAAGTGAACTTCAGGCATGCCTGGACCTTGGAAAGGAGGCTCTCTGTACATTTGGCTTTGGAGCCGTAAGGATGGGGAGCTTCTGCCAACATCTCTGGCCCCAGAGGGGAAGAGCCAGCCTCTGAATGGAGCCATCCCAGGAGAGAAGGGACAGGAGGGAGAAGGGCAGTCCCTTCCCTCATGACAGTCCGCAGTAGGGCTTCAAACACAAACCTTCACAACTTCATCTTCTGTGAATCCCATTAATGGTCCAATGCCCTCCAGAAAAGGTTCCAGTGTGCAGCATGGTAGTTGAGGCCAACTGTGTCTGCACCCCTCCCCCCACCTCTCCAGTGTAGGAGACTTGACATGACCCCTTCTCCAGGCTTTGCTTAATCCAGTGTGAATTTCTCACCCTGTCCCCAGGGATCAATATTCTCCTGCCTCTGGATATTTGCTCTTAAGTTCTCGCTGCCTAGCAGTACCTTGTCTCCTCTTTCAACGGCCTCCTCCATGTGATCCCAGGTCTTGGTTTGGTGATGACTCTTCTCTGATTCATCAGCTCTCGGTGGGATGCCCCTTCTATGTTCCCACAGCACCAATGCTGCTTCTGATAATAGCCCCATCAAATCAAACTGTTGACTTTCTTTGTTTACCTTCTGTCTTAGTTTGTTTTCTGTGGCTTATAACAGAACGTGAACTGGGTAATTTATAAAGAAAAGGAATTTACGTATTACAGTTCTGAAGTCTGAGAAGTCAGTGGGTCACATCTGATGAGGGCCTTGTTGCTGGTAGGGAGTCTCTGCAGTCCCAAGGCAGGGCGGGGCAGCACAGGTGAGGCGGCTGCGCACCTTCCCTCAGGCCTCTCCTCCCCTTCTTGTAAAGCCACCAGTCCCCCTTGCATGATAACCCATTAAACCATTAATCTATTAATCCATGAATAATCAGTCCATTCATGAGGGCAGAGCTCTTATGACCAAATTGGAACCATCTTTGCAAAAATTACAAGGTGAAAAATTTATGACAGTGAAAGAGATCTAACCAACTCCCATCTTGCCTTTCACCTCCAAATGGCCCTCAGTCATTCCTGGGCATAACAGCCCTTCCCCCAGACTAAACCACCTTTGTGAAGTTAATGAAACCACCAGGTTAGGAGGATGAGAGGAGCCTGAATTCTGCCAAGGTGTAGATGGGAAGGATTACCAGCCATTATTCCAGAGGCCACAAGTCTTGCCACTTCCCTAAGTACTCCTGCAAATAACATCACCATTGTGGAACCTAAGATTAGGCTTTTGAGATGTCTTTTCAGGTTTTTGCATTCTGATGACCGATGGCTCTACCCCAACCAGCCAACCCACCAAGCAGTCCTGTTGCCCCACCCAGAACAGGACTCAGTACGTATGAGGAGTGTTTTCCACATCCCTGTGATTGCATCCCCAGCTAATTGGCAGTGCTCATTTCCCTGCCTGGCAAACTACCTTTGAAATCCCTCCCCTCTGAATTTTCAGGGAGGTTGATTTGAGTAACAATAAAACTCTGTTGAAGGGGGCAAATATCCAAACCACAGTACTATCTTTAATTAACATTTTATTTCAAGATCATTATAGATCCACATGCACTTGTAAGAGAGAATGTAGAGGGATCCCAAGGACCCTTCCCTCCCTTCCCCAATGGTAACATCCTACACAACTACAATACAATACCACGACCAGAATATTGACATTGATACAAGCCAAGAAACTTACATGGATTCTAGCAAACTTACACGTGTTAATTTGAGTGTGTGTATTTAATTCTGGGGGACGTTATCACTTGTGTCGATTAGTGTGATCCTACCACAGTCAAGGTACAGATGGTTCCCTGAAAGGACCCCTCGTGCTGCCCTTTTAAAGCCACAGCCACCTCCTCCTCTTCCCACCTCATGTCATTGCTGACAACCACTGACGTGTTCTCCACCTCTATCATGTTGTCATTTAAAAATATTATATGAATGGAATCATTTAGTGCATAACATCTTGAGATTGACTTTTTTCTACACTGCACAATTCTCTGAATATCTACCCAAGTTGTTTCATCTAACATTTGTCCTTTTCATGGCTGCATAGTATTCCATGACATGGACGTACCTCAGTTTGTTCAACCATTCAGCCATTGAAGGACGTCTATATTGCTTCCAGTCGGAGACTATTATGAATAAAGTTGCTATAAACATTTATGTACAGGCTTTGGGGAGAAGATAAATTTTCAAGTCCCTAGGGTAAATGCCCAAGAATGCAACAGTTCACATTTGGAAGAGCATATACCATTAGCTATGACTTGCTTGCAAAAGCAGTCTCCCAGAGTGGGGCCCAATACCCTAGAGGCAGTGAGACCAATCCTGCTTCTCCCTTGGGACCAAAATCCCAGCCTGCAAACATGGACTTACCTCTCTTTCTCACTTAAAAATATGTTTATCGTTTATCTATATAATTCACATGCAACCTTGGCTCTTTCAAGAAATATTCATTCACTCATTCCAAAAATATTCATCTATCTAGTCCTCACTCTGTGCTAGGCAGAGCCCGAGGCACCAAGGAGACAGAGGCAAACAGAACCCAATTCCTCATGCTGGGCAGTTACATTAGAGCGTCAGGGGATGAACAGCAAATGAATGAACAAGCTGACGCTGATGCAAACACAGTTTTCTCTAAGCGCTGTAGGGAAGTGTATTCTTTTGTGGGCAATGGGCAGGTCAGCCTGTGAACTTGAGGGGAAGGAGTAAGATGGCCCGATCGGATCTAAAGAGACTTGTGGACCTTGGAGAGACTTAGGCTTTTATTTTTGGTGAGAAGAAAACCATGGGAAGATCTTGAACAAAGCAGTGACAAGGTGAGGCTTATACTTTCACACATCTCTGGCTGATGTGGGCTACAGCCTGGTGAGCGGGGTGGGCAGAGGGGCCAGCTGAGCACAGTGACAGTCACCCCAGAGAGGTTTGATGACCTGAACCAATTTAGCAAGGGTGAAGGGGGTGAGAGGTGGTTGGAGGAACTGATCGGATTTGTGGATGGATCAGATGTGGGGGAGGAGGAAAAGAAGAAGTGTGAGAGGTCAAGGAGGACTCCAAGGCAAGAGAAACGGGAAGAATGAGATGGCATTACTGGGGCACAGGAGGTTTGGGGTGGCATCAGGAGTGCCAGTCTAGGTTGCGGATTGAGCCAACACTCAGGCATCCACAAGAATCAAGAAAGAGGGTTTTTCTGGAAAAGCAGAGAAAACTACATCATCTTTGTTGCTACTTCAGATGAGCCAGCAGCCTCGGTGGGGGCAGGGGCAAGTCTGTTGGTCCAGAGGCAGCGGGACAGTAGCTGGTGCCCAAGGGGAGGCAGGATCCAGGTGGAAACAGGGTCGGGGCTTTTGGAAACAGAGGGACACAGACATTCTCTCACAATGGCTCTGTTTTCCCAGTGAAATGGGAAACCAGGCCCACAGTGGGATATAAAGAGGCAGCTTGGAGAAGCCGGCAGGAAATAGCAGTCTAGGCGCGTGGGAGAGGAAGCCAGCCGGGGTGAGGCTGATCTGCCAGGAGGCTCTGGCTCTGAAGGCCTGAGTGACATTGGTGATTTTTAAAATGATTTAAAACTTAAAACTAAAGTACTTACTCGGAACATCGACCTTGGAGTCTTAGAAATCTGGGTGGAAATTCTGTCGCTGCTCAGTCTTGGGTAAGTTGCATCACCTCTCTGAGCCTCAGTTCCTTTACCTGTAAAATGGGGATATATACCCCATGGGGTTGTGTCGGGGGTCAAATGAGGTAATGCTTGTGCAGCGTCCTGCACGGAAGCTGGCATGGGACACAAGCTTAGCAAGGGAATGTATTCTCACTGCCTCCACAGGGGCCCCCCTGAGCGCCCCCACAGTTGTCCCTGCCCCCTACATCTCACCGTCTCTTTGGTGAAACTGACCACACTGTTTTCTGTTCATGTATCTTTCTTTCCCGACAGACAGTGAGTTCCTGCAAGGGGAACCTAGTCTCGTTCATCTTGGGTCTCTGTGACTGGCATCCCTTCTGGCCCCTGGAGGTTGCGGAGAGAATGCAGGCTGAGAGGAGCCATGCTCACTGGCAGTTCAGCGAGGGAGGCCGGGCCCCTGGAGACCAGCAAGGTTGGGCCTACAGCTCCGGGTTGATAAAAGTACTGGGCAGACCTTGAGCCTACTGTCTACCAAGGTTGAGTCTTTCATAAATAAAATCAAATGTCGACCAAATCACGGTGCAGGGGTTCGGAGAAGGAAACAAGGAAATTATAAAATCAATAGGCACTGACACCCGAATTTACTACGCTATCTGAGATATTGCCAACAAAGAGTCTGGGTCTGAAAACATTAGCTTTTCAAAAGTACTCAGACACCATTCTGGTGGGGAAAGAGGAGCTTCACTCCAGATTAGATCATCAAGCAATTGCTGGAATTTCAGCCTTTCGGTGCATAGACAATAACTCCTTATGGACGGGGGTGTCTTGGGGCCATTTCCAAAGGCCATGACTAAGAGGGAGAAACAATTTCCCACCTTGGCTCCTGGCACCCACAAAGCTGACTTAGACTTGCATTCGCATTCATGTCAGGTGATGACGTACTTATTGATTTAAAGTAGATTTTTGTCCTGAAAGGAAGATGCATGAGCATGGGAGGGCGTCCGGTGTGTGGCTGTGCAGATCCCAAATCCTAGGCAGCTTCTGAGAGAAACCAAAGCTTGGCGTTTGTTTATGCCTTTGGCCTGGGAGCCCATTAACTATTTGGCTGAGCTAATTCACTGGGAGTGATTGAGACACCCAAGGTTTCTGAACCTGCCTTTCCAGATTTATCTGTACACAGTCATCAGATCACGTTCCACTTTCCACTAAAGCCTTGTCATTCATCGATTTTGTGCATCAGCTATACTGAGTCACAAGGGATACCATGGCGAGCAAAGGCAAGGATTCCCCTGTACTCTCTCTCCACTTTCCCCGTCCACATCTTGGCTTCAGTCATGCTGTCTGGATGCTCTCATCCCTATCCAAATCTCCACTGTTTTAAAGGCCCATCCAAATGACACGTCCTCCCTGAAGCTCACTTAGGTCCCCTACGTCAGTCAGGAGTCTCTTCATTGCAGGTGACAGAAAACCAACTCACCATGGTTTTAAAAAAATAAAAACAGGACAATTTATTGACGCACATAATTGAAGAATCCAGAGGGAGATGTTCAGGCGTGGTTTGATCCAGGAGCTTGGTGAATGCTATTAGGGTATGCTCTCTCTCTCTCCCTGCTCTGATTCCTGTGAGTTGGCCCAGCCTACTGTAAAGGGCACATGGGCACAGACATTTTGACTCCCATATCCTTAGGCTCTAAGCACTAGAGAAAACATCGATCTCTCAGGGTCCAGGTACAGAAATCTCAGGAAATGACATGAATTGGGCCTGGCTTGCAATTTGGAGTTGGAGGTTCTCATTGGTAGCACTTTGCATACACATCCTCCTGCCCAAACCTTCACAAAATGGGGAAGGGTAGTTCCCTGAAGAAAGAGCCAGGATACTGACAAACAGGAGTGAGGGGGTGGAGACAATTTGGGTATCCCTTCCCCATGCTCAATTCCTCCATTAACCAGAGCCCACCACTCCTTCACAGGATCCGTAGCTCACAGGGGAGGGGTCTCTCTTATAGGCTGCTCTGGGAGCTTGCCTTGACTCCCCGCTGGTCCAAGAGCTCCCTGAAGGCTGTGGTAGTCGTGTGTCCATCTGCAGGTCCCCAAAGCCCAGGGCAGGGTTGGTGCCCTGTGAGCTCTCAACAGCATTCGGTGGGCTGCATTAGGGGAGATTTTTGCCGATGACAACGAGAGTGAGAACCACGCCCTCCCTTTCCTGGGATTTTGGGGCTAAAGGCACAGACCGGAGAATGAGAGGTGGTGGCGCTCAGGCACATGAGCAAAGCAGGTAGTTTTGGGTGCTGCCGTCTGGGACTCTTAGAAGCTCCCTGGCCGCTCCTTCAGCATCTTCCCTTTTGCGTCACAGATTTGTATCTTGGTGCCTGGTGTCTTTGGGAGCCCTCAGTAGAAGTGCACGGACTCACAAACAGTTTCTTTTTCTGTCCTCTGGTGAAGAGTGTGGTAGCTGTTCCCCGCCCTGAGAAATCGTGGAGGGTCCCTCTCAGCATCACTGTCTGCCTGAACCCACGCTCCTGCTCTGCTGAAGGGGGCAAGCGCCCACACACGGGCTGCCCACTGTCATCACTCGGAATGACAGGGAAAGGCAAAGCAATCCCATTCTCAAAGCCTGGCACAGCAAAAGCACAAAGGGTGCATTATGGACCTGGGGGAGGGGCCCAGCGAGCAGCCTGCCATCATCAGGTGGGCTCCTTGTCCCTGCCAAATGAGTCGTCAAAAGAGGGACATTAGCTTATTTGAGCAGACGTGAGCCAGCATTGCCCTGATCAACAGGTGCCAACATCCTGCCTGGGCTCATGCCCAGAGCAAATGTGGACCAAGGGAGGGGCGTGCTGGTGGTATTATCAGCTGCTTACAACGAGATGCGGCATCGGATCCTTTTAGCTGTGGCAAGATGCATGGCCAGCAGGAGAGGGATCCAGGCCAGGCAGGATGGGGAGGGCTGGGGAGAGGCAGGATGTGCTAGGAGGACTCAGCCCTGACCCCAGGGTCTCCTAGATAGCAAAACCCCAATGAAACACCCTTCCCCTGTGCATCCTCAACAATAGACAGTGTTGGACTCATGAGGGCTCGTGGATAGATGGATTTCTTCAACCTTTTAATGCTGCCCATCAAATCCCTATCCAAAACATCATTTGAGCTGAGCCACATGGATTCCTATTTCAGGGTTAGTCAGTCTGGATCCATCTCACCTGCTGTGATTAAGCAATCACAGCGAAGTGGGAATGGATAACAAAGTGCAGCTTTGTCTCATGTGGCCTCCCTCCTGGAGAGGTGTCCTGGCAGGGACAGCCACGTGGGGCGAGGGCAGAGTCACTGGTTCCACTGCACAGACAATAAACACAGCCAAACACAGGCAGTCCCCAGGGAAGAAAGATTCTGTGATTCTTTACATGAACTGTAAGCAAGGTGGTGGTTGTTGCTGTTGTTGTTTTTAACCAAGCATGTTTTTAAGGAGCATTTAATGGGACTGTGGTGCCATATACCTATAAACTGCGTGACAGCGCACTGGCTCCGGCAGAATTTGATGTACAGAACTCCAAACAAATAATCATATCTGACAGGCAATTTCTCCAATAAACCCAGTGAAATATTTCCCACTGCGGGGAAGGCAGTGTGCACACGGCCTTCCACAAAAACTGGCATGATTCGGGGTGATGAGGGGGTGTGGGAGCTGAGGCTTGTTTACAGCACAGGCTTCTGGACGGCGGGGACAGGGAGATTTCGTTATGAATTTTAAAATGCAGACAGGATTGATCTTCTGTTAAACACCCAGGCATCTACTGGGGGAGGGATCAGTTTAAGCATTTGCCCCATGAACCGTGGTGGATTGGGGGGCTGTGGGAAACCTCCCATTTTCTTGAAAGGCAGTTGACAAAATGGGATTCCTGGATTCTGGGGAAGGGCTTCCTTGTGTTCTAGATAATGAGTGTTGTTGTCTCTCTGCTTAAGAACCAAGTTCCAGCGGGAGGAATCTCACTGGCCTGGCCCAGGACAGCGTGGGGTCTCTCCTTAACAGCTCCATCAGACAGCGAGACCCCGGTGTGGCTTTGTTCGGGCAGACTTCCCATGGCGTCAGCACCTCGGGCCTCGGATGCTGCCTCGTGCTTCCCTCTGCTCCAGTCTGGTTTTCCAGCTTCTTCACTAAGAGCATTCTAGGAAATCCTCATTTGCCCAAGTGAGTCAGAGGCGCTCTCTGTTGCTTGCAACCCAGGAGCCATGACCAGGATCCGCTGTTCGGCATCTGTGAAACCTGCACAACTTCCAGTTTTATTGGCATTGGGTACTCACCACATCCCTGTAGTGTTATACCAGAGGGTCTCAAATTTGTTGGTCTCAGGACTCCATAAAATTAACGAGAACCCCAAAGAGCTTTTGTCTATGGAGGTTGTATCTATCAATACTTCTGTGTTAGAAGTAAAAATGAATAAATTTTCAAAACAGAGGAATCACAAGAACATATTCATTCATCGGCTAACAGAACAATGATGTCCTTGCACGTCATGGAGCTGCTGGAAAACTCCACTGACTCTCACAAGAGAATGAGGCTAAAAGGCAAATCGTGGCCTTAGGAATATCCAGGGATCCTGGGGCCACACACTTTAAGAACTGCTGTGCTAGATCATCCTTACAATGTCCCTCCACCCATTTTGCAGCTGAGAAGAGTGACACTCAGAATTGAGAAGAGGCTGACCCTAGGGCTAGGGGGTGGATTTGAACTTGGTCCTGAGACTCTAAAGCCTGAACATCACCTCTCCCCTTTGCCCTATCGAGAGTGGCCCAGAGGAAGGAGGACTCCCTCTCATGGTTCCCGGATATCACCTCTGCCCACTGCTTAGTTGCCCCTTTTTCTTCCTGCTCACCAGCTGCCATGCCTCACTTCCCGTCAGCCTCATAGTTCTTCTACTCCAGGCCCAGGCTGAGGATCTGACTGTACCTCTCCACTGTGTTGCCTCCTGGGGACTCCTGTTTGGAGATTTTGGGCCAAAGGTGTTGTGTCAATAACGGCTCAGCTAGGCAGCCCAGGGCTCGCTTTCCAGCCTCCATCACAGGGAAGTGGCTGCCTCCTGAGGGAGGCCAGGCCTGGATGGATCCCCGATGTCTGTTTCCAAGCCAGGCTGTCTGTCCTGTGGGGTGGCAGATTCTGCTCCCATCCTGGTACTGCTTCTGCTGTGCATGGGAGCCACTGCCTCCCAGGGGCTGGCGTAGCTGTGATTAACGGCAGGCTTTGGCCCCACATGAACCTAGGTGCAAATTCTTGCCCCACCCCAGGCTAGCAGGTGGATCAGGATGTGTACTTTCCTTCTCCATAAAATGGGACTAATGGTATAAAGGCCCCTAGGTCTGATCTACCTATCCGTCTCTGGCCCCCTCTCTCTGCACTCGTTACTCTGCAGTCCAGTTAGTCTTCCCTTCATTTCCTCTGTGTGCCTCATGACTTTGCACATGCTGTTCCACTGCCTGGAAGGTCCTCCCCCACCACTCTCCTTTCCATCCTCAGAGCTGCCTTTCAGGTCTCAGCTGAAGCGTTCCTCGGTAACTCTGTTCAGAAGGAAATTGTAGAGGCCACAGTGAGAGCGCAAAATGGTGATCTTACCGATGCCATTGTACATCACTTAACGACAGGGATGCGTTCTGAGAAATGCATTGTTAGGTGACCCCATCATTGTGCAAACACCATAGAGCCTGCTGCACAAACCCAGGTGGCATAGCCTCCTACACACCTGACTATGTGGTGTAGCCTATGGCTCCTGGGCTACAAACCTGTACAGCCCTTGACTGTACTGAATGAGGCAGCTGTAACACAACTGCCTTAACACAATGGTGAGTATTTGTGTATCTAAACATATCTCAACATAGACGAGGTACCATAAAAATATGATATAAAAAATGTAAAAATGCTACAGCTGTGTAGGATACCTGCATGAATGGAGCTCACAGGACTGGGTGTTGCGGGTGTCAGTGATGAGCGGGGAGTGAATGTGAGGACCCGGGATGCTGCCGTTCACTGCTTCACGCTTTATACACACTGCATACTTTGACAACACAAAATTTATAAAAACATATTTTTCTTTCTTCAATAATAAATCAACCTTAGCTTACTATAATTTTTACTTTATTAACTTTAATTTTTTAACTTTCTGATGCTTTTTTAGTAACATGTACCTTGAAACAAGCACATTGTACAGATGTACAAAAATATTTTCTTTCAAACACACTTGCAGTCATGTTCTTTCTTTATATCCTTATTCTATAACCTTTTTTTCTACTTTAAATATTTTTTAAGTTTTACTTTTACTTTTTAGACATTTTGTTAAAAACGAAGACATAAGCACACACATTAGCTCAGGCCTAGACAGGTCGGGACCCTCAGAGTCACTGTCTTCCTCCTCCGCATCTTGTCCCCGTGGAAGGTCTTCAGGGGCAATCACACTCATAGAGCCGCCGTCTTCCACGATAGCAATGCTTTCTTCCAGATTCCTCCTGAGGGACCTGCCTGAGGTCCTTCACTCAGTGTTTTCAGATACTTTTGTGAAAGTATGCAGGTCCTCACAATCCTGGAATGCTCCTCCCAAACCTGGTCTGAGAAGAGAGAAGGGGACAGGCTCCCCCAAGAAGCTCTCCAGCTTCATTTTCAGCTGTTCATGTGTGGGAGGCAAATAATGCCTCAATCCCCAGAACCTGTGAATATGTCTCCTTGCATGGCAGATGTGAAAATCCCTAATAGGGGATTGTTTTCCCTTCTGCAAAAGCCTGAGGCTGTTTTACAAGTAACTTTATATATATATATATATATATATACACATATATATATATGTATATATATGTAATATACACAGAGATACATATATATATATGTGTATATGTGGATACATATGCACAAGGAGATATATATATATGTGTACCTGTATATACACACACATATATATGTATATAAGAAGTACATGCTCAAATAATGGCAAAAGATATAGTCAATACATAAACCAGTAATCAAGTCATTTATTATCAAGTATTATGGACCGCACATAATTGTTCATGCTAGACTTTTATATGACTATCAGCACAGTAGGTTTGTTTGTACCAGCATCACAACAAACACATGAGGACTGCATCATGCTTCAAAGTTATGATGGCCATGATGTCACCAGGTGACAGGAATCTTGTAACTGCATCATCATCTTGTGTGACCACCATTGTGTACGCCATCCATCATTAACCAAAATGTTGATATGAGGTGCAAGACTATCATTAAATAATTACTTATGTGATTATTTATTTTGTACCTATCGTCCCTTTTAGATCTGCACTCTCCAATACGGTAATCACTAGCCACATGTGGTATTTTAAATTTAAATTGATTACAATTAAATACAATTAAACATTCAGCTCCTCAGTGCTCCATTAACTGCTAAGCCATTATCATTTCAGTGCCAGTGGTGGCCCCTGAGTGTCTTTGCCTGACAGCCCTCAGTGGTTGCTCAAGCCTGTTGTGCCCACACATGAGGCAGGCTGAAGATGCCCAGGAGAAGCAGTGCCCAACCAATGAATGCCAGGAGTTCTCATGTCAGTATCCCAGCTCCCTCGCCCCTCCTGCAGGTAACTGGTGTGTCTCTTCCAGGTTCCTTGGGCTGGGTCCACTCATCACCCTGGCCAGCCAAGAGGTGTCCCAGCCATGGCCCTGGGAAGGAACAGCTGAGCTTTCCCTCAAGAGAAAATTGAAGTGCTTGACACAACATGTACAGAGATGCAAGCAGAGACAGAGGAACCATCAAGGGGTGGGGATGCAGCCAAGACCAGCAATAGCCGACAAGGGCCAGAAACTACCTCACTGAAGCCCAGCAGGATCCAGGATTGGGTCTCCTTCTCCCCGACCCCCATAGGAGCTGTGGCCATTGGAGATCAGGCCACAACAACCTGGGGAGAAGGACCTATAACCTTCTGTCTCTCCTCCCATCCTCCATTCTGCAAGTGCTCATTTTGGCCAAATCTAATCAGAAGTCAGAGGACAAAGGACACCACAGATACAGTTTTTAAAGGCCCTCTTCCCAGGGTTCAGGATAGGGTGAAGACAGACGTCAGGGTTGGGGCGGGGCTGGAGAATACTTAGCCCAGGTAGGCACAGTGCTCTTTCTTCTAGAACTCTGACTCTTCAATTGAATGATGAAATTATTAGTTGCTAGGAAAAACAGTTCCTTTATTCCTGCAAGAAGACCAGCAAGTCTGTCACTGTTCCCAGCTCCCATGATTCCCTTGTTCTGCCCCAGAGCTGTTTATTCCAAGCCGGGTTCTCCAGCCTCCCTTGCTTATCCTGAGTTCTCCCTATGCCCTCCCATCAAATGTGCTCTTTGCTTCCAGTGGCCGGCATCAGCTTCTGTTGCTTACAACCATCAAAGCCTACCTGGGCACAGCCCATACGAGCGCCTGAAGCTTTTAGGGGTAGGAGAACAGGACATGAATCTAGACATGTTGGTAACATTCATCATCCCAAACGGATTTTGGGTCCTAGGAAATTTGCCTAGGGCACCACACTCACTGGGTAGCACAAGTCAAGACAGAGCCAGCGCAACAAAGAGTGAACCTGGTGTTGCTTCTGGGGTCGGAAGGCTTTGTTTTTTGTTTGTTTGTTTGTTTGAGACAGAGTCTCGCTCTGTCACCCAGGCTGGAGTGCAGCCTCCTGAGTAGCTGGGATTATAGGCGTGAACCACCAAACCCAGCTAATTTTTTTTGCATTTTTAGTAGAGACGGGGTTTCACAGTGTTAGCCAGAATGGTCTCGATCTCCTGACCTTGTGATCCGCCTGCCTCAGCCTCCTGAAGTGCTGGGATTAGAGGCGAGAGCCACCGAGCCCAGCCTGGGAGCCTTTGTTTTAATAGACCAAGCAACTCATCCTCCCCTGTTATTCCTCCCTCCTCCTACACTGGGCTTTTGCCTATCATTTGGACACATCAAGCTTGTTGCTACCTCGGGGCCTTTGCATCAGCCGCCCTCATTGCACAGTCCTTCACCCCTTACCCATATTTGGTTACCTAGTGCCGAGCTGGAACTCCAAAACAGGAGGCCCCTCAAACCAGCCTCATGAATAAGGAATTGGAACATGGAACTGGAATAAGGAAAAGTCCATTGATTTCCTGTGAGGTGAGAACAGACACTGAGTGCAAGGGCCAGGGGGTAATGGGGAGCATCTTGTTCACACAGTAGGCAAAGGTCAAGTCACGTTTGGACTGGTGCTGCCTCTTCTATTCAGAAGAAGCTGGGATCCTGCGGCCCCAGAGTAGTCACTGTGGCTGTCGGGCAATGCACACGCCGTGGACTCAGGCCCTGCCCCTGCCAGCCCTCTCACAGCAACACCTGTTACTGAACTCCACTTCCTGCTGTGGACGTAAAGGGCACATCAGACCTGTCTTCACTATTCATGGGAGTTCCTCTGAATCAGTAATTTCCAAAATCAAAGAAAATCAAGCCGAAGGAGAAGCAGCAGGCATGGGCCTTGTGGGGCCTGGACCACCATCTTGAGGCATGTCACCCTCATGGCAGAGGGTTGGGTGGAGGTGGGTGGCTATTCTCCATTCCTGTTGAGTTTTAGGCCAGGAAGAGATGTGATCCTTTAGGCTGCTGCAGGTAGCTGGATGGGGGCAAGTGAGTAGACAAGTGGGCCTCAGCTAGGAGGTCAGTGACAGTCCAGGCATGAGCCATGGGCTGGGGGCAATGGAAGTGAGCAGTGGAGACAGACCCAGAAGGTACCAAGGAGGCAGAACCCACAGGGCTTGGCGACTCTCCATGGAGTCTGGTGGTTCAAGGGAGCCAAGGCTGACCTGAAGGGAGATTAATTCTGCCAGACAGGGAGCTCTAGAAAGACAAGCATCCCGTTTCCTGGAACTTCTAGGGCCTAGATCGGTGCAAAGCAGAGACAAAGGGCTGAGGGTCAGCCATCTGGAGAGGGGACCAAGAAGGGGTTACCCTATACTCACCCTCCCCAAACCCCATCCCACCTCCAGGGAGGCTCCCCACACTTTGTTTGCCCAGAAGTCTGATGCGTTCCCCAAAAGTAGATTAAAACATGCTCTGGAATGCTCCCTGGAGGCCGGGAACAGAAGTCTTGAGCCTGGAGTGAACATTAAATACATATGGGTAAGGCCCCCAGCAGCATTCGGAATGAGGCCGGAGCTTGCGGCCATATGGGGATGTGGTTGTGGAAAAAAAATATTTATAAAATGGCTTTTCCAAATGTTTAATCTACAGCAGATGCATCTAAAATTAATCTGTTTGGCTTGGCTTTCGCTGTGGGGAGATGCCATTTCATCGTGCCGGCCGCCTGGAGCAGAGGAAATGGGGGTTGTGAAAGATTCATCTGTTTGTGAGTCAACTCAAAATGAAGATCTTCAGAGGGCAGGGAGGCAGTGGAGGCAGGAGGGCAGGTCTGGGAAGAGAGGGAATGAGGTTCCCCCACACCCCCGACTCCCTTGGGTCACCCACACGTTAACTCTTGTCTCGTAGATGCTGTATGTTGAATCTTTCCCGCCGGAGTAATAATCTGATGGCTGCATTTCTTGCTAAGATGTTGTGCTGTCACTCTGACTACAGTTGAGTAATGCATCCCACAACGACTCTTAAGTGTGATATTTCCGTGATTTTTGCAGAAGGGAAAACAATCCCCTATTGAGAGTGGTTAACACCAGGGAAGTTTCTGGAATGGGAAACAAAACCACTGACTTCTCCAGCCTCCTGCTCACTCTACCCAGCCACCTTCACCATCTCACAGATCCTGAGCCCTTTCCAACCTCAGGGACTTTGCATACTCTGCTCCTTCTGCCTGGAAGCTCTCCCTCCTGCTTTAGAATAAATATCAATTCCTCAGTGAGGCCTTTGCTGAACTTCCAGTCCGAGTGGGTGTGCCCCATGGTCTCTCTTCACTGCTCTTAACACACTCACAATCGCATTTTGATGTGAGACACTGCAGCTCATGTCTGAGTCCCACCCGGGACTTGGCACTGCCGTGCCCTGTACAGATGATGGATGGATGGATGGATAAATGGGTGGAAGAATGAGGGGCTGGCTTGCTGGCTGGCTGGCTGACTGGATGATGGATGAATGGAAGGATGGGGGGCTGGCTTGCTGGCTGATGGATGGGTGGATTGATGGATAGTTGATAGATGGATGAATGGTGGACGGATAAATGGATTAATGGATGGATGAATGTATGATAGATGGGTGCATGGATGAATGGATATACGGATGGACGTATGAATGGATGACAGATAGATGGAACCATCTGTGTCAGGCCTATATGACACCTGGCCCGGAGGGGCCACCCAGTCAACATTTGCTGACAAGATGGAGACAGAGAGGAGGTAAGTGACAGCAGCCCCTCAGGTGCTTTTTCTTTGGAGACCTGAGCAAGGAAACAAGATACCTGTAAGCAAGTGCATTTTTGTGAAAGTGTATGGGTCCTCACAGTCCTGGAATGCTCCACCCAAACCTGGTCTGAGAAGAGAGAAGGGGATAGGCTCCCTCAAGAAGCTCTCCAGCTTCATTTTCAGCTACTCAGATGTGAAAGGCAGAATAATGACCTCCAAGACGTCCATGCTGCAATCCCCAGAACCTGTGAATATGTCTCCTTACATGGTAAAGAAACTTTGCAGGCCTGAGTAAATTAAAGATTTGGAGATGAGGAGATTACTCTGGATTATCTGGGTATCTAAGTGGGAACAATCTAGTTACTTGAGTGTCAACATCACTCATCATTAGGGAAATGCAAATCAAAACCACAATGAGGTATCCCCACCCCACACACACTCATTAGGATGGCTACTAAAAAAAAAAGAAAGAAAAAAGACAGAAAGTAACAAGTGTTGGTGAGAATGTGGAGAAACTGGAAACTTTGTGCACTATTGGTGAGAATACAAAATGAAAAACAATATGGAGGTTTCTCAAAAAATAAATAAAAACTAAAATTATCATGTGATCCAGCAATCCCACTTCTGAGTGTATGCCCCGAAGAATGAAAGTAGGGACTTGAACATGGGTGCATCCATGTTTACAACAGCATCATTCACAATAGCCAAAAGGCAGAAGCAACCCAAGTGTGCACTGATGGATGAATGAATAAACAATGTGGTGCACCCAAACAATGGAATATCATACAGCCTTACAAGGGAAGGGAATTCTGACACAGGCTCCAGCATGGGTGAACCTCAAGGACATGATGCTAAGTGGAATCCGCCGGTCACAGAAGGACAAATACCGTCTGCTTCTGCTCATATGAAGCCCCTATAGTAGCTCAATTAATAGGGACAGAAAATAGCATGGTTGTTTCCAGGGACTGGAAGGCAAGGGAATGGGGAGTGCATGTTTACAGGAGAAAGAGTTTCAGTTTGTGAAGCTGAAAAAGCTCTGGGGATGAATGGTCATGATGGTTGCTCAACAATGTACACGTACTTAAAGCACCAAACTGCACACTTAGAAATAGTTAAGGTGGGAACTTTTATGTTATGTGGATTTTACCCACAATTAAAATTATTTTTTTAAAAGTAGAGAAACTGTGGCAGCCACGGTGAGAGTGACACCAGCTCCCAAGAAGGGTCATGACAATGCAGCATGAGCAGATTTCCACACCCCAACGCTGGCCCTGAGTGGGGGTCACGTGCAGGCTGCAAAGGCCCCCGGCCGAGACTGCCATCCAGGATGGGGGACCTGAGGCCCATAACTCCAAGGAGCTGAAGTCCACCAACAGCCCAGAACAGAAACCCATCCTCCTCTGAAGCCTCCAGAAGCAACACAGGCCCACACCCTCTTGATTGCAGCCCAGTGAGGAGACCCAGTGCACACTTTCCACCCACGGAACTGTAGGAGGAGAAGTCGGTGTTGCTGAGCTAAGTCTCTGCTAATTTGTTAGGGCAACAGGAATACTTTATAGCATTCTGGAAATATATTAATACTACTCCAGGAAAGCACAGCGCAGTGCAGGGAGAGGGGAGCAGGGGCCAGGGCCTGGCCCAGCCATGAACTGTGCAGCTATAGGGCACACAGGGCCTTGGTTTCCCCATCTGCATGACAAAGCGGTTGGCTTAGAAGTGGTTTTATTTCTTTCCCTGCTTCATTTTGTTTGGCCATGGAGATCTCTTGAGTGACATCTTCTGTCAAAGCCCCAACATATGTACCAGATGAAATATGTTTAGAGGTCTGCTCTGCTTGGGGTGAGAGTGGGGGTCTGGTCCTGCCTCCTGGGCACTCTTCGACCTACCCCTTGGAAGCTGGCACCCCCATCTCCACAATGCTGGTGTCCGCCAGCATTGCCCACAGATGCAGACTGAGGCTTCTGCAGGTCTGAGATGACCCTTGGGTTTGTTTTTTTGACAATATCAAGCTTCTTGGACACAACTATGACCTCGAACCTCCCTCCCTTCCTGGACCCCGCTGCTCTTGGTAAGGTGAAACCCTTGCCGGGTCCAGCTTCTGCTGACCTCTCAGCCCGTGCCCCCTTCACATTGCACCTGTTCCTAAGATTCAGCCGTGTGACCGCCTCTCAGACTTTGTGCTCTTTATTCTTCCACCATCATAGGGCCTTTGCACGTGCAGTTCCCTGAGCCTGAACTGCCATGCTAACCCCTCCTTGCCTGTCACGAACCTACTGCTCACCTCACCTTTTCCTTCCCTCCCTGCCTAGGTCAACCTTCCCCTCACTCTCCACGCACCTCCCCCAACACCCTGTTAAATGTTCTCATGCCTCTCCTTTGTGGCTCTGACTAGAGGTACAATGTTACAACTTTTGAAAAAATTTTGGTTAATGCCTGGCTTCTCCACTAATATAATCCAACATTCGCGTAGCACTTACTTGAACAGACCCTATTCTTAGCACTTCATATATTTGTTCATTTTATCTTAAGAAAAAAACTTCTGAAATTGATACCATTATCATCACCATTTAATAGATGAGAACTATTACAGCTAAGACACAGAGATGTTACGCAATTTGTCCAAGGTCACACACTAGTGAAGGGAGGAGCTGAGGTTTATGTCCAATCTATTTATCCACCCATTTAACACCCATCTATTTATCCATTCATCCATCTACCAATCCACCCGTCAATCCATTATTCATCTATCCATCCATCCATTCACTCATCTATCCATTCAACCACCCACCCACTCACACCCATTTATCAACCCATCCAACCATCCATCCAACCATTCATCCATCCATTCATTCATCCATCCATCTATCCATCCATTCATCCACCCATCCATCCATTCAACCACTGACCCACTTAACCCCACTTATCTACCCATCCATCAATCCATCCACCCATCTATCCATTCAGTCACCCACCCACTCACCCCCATTTATCCAACCATTCAACCATCCATCCAATCATCTATCCATCCATCCATTCATTCATCCATCCATCCATCCATCCACCCACCCATTTATCATCAGCTCCATGAGGACAGGAATTGTGATGTTCTGTTCACTGCTCCAACTCCAAAGCCCAGCACATTTGTAAATATTTACAGGATTATAGGGCAAACCCTGATCTGTGTTCTGCCATAATTCTCCATAGGAGAACCCTCTTGGAGCCACCGGGGTAAAAGAGAGGGAGCCTTGGCTGTCTTGACCCTCTCGTGCTGGTCCAAGTGGCCTCCACCTGAGCATCTCAGTGGCCCTGCAGCCAGCACATCCTCTCCATGTGCTGCACTGGGGAATTCCTTCCAGCAAGAGTTGACAGGAATGGGGTGAGGGCAGAGGGATGAGCAGAGAAAGGGAACTTAGTGTTGTGGCTCTGTCCACCCAAGAGCTGGTGCAGTTGGAAATATAAACAGGAGAAAGGAGAGGCCTAGGAGATGCATGGCCAAGGACATCATACAAGGAAACTGGATGAGGCTCCATATTTCCAGGCCCACAGTCCCCAGCCTGGTATCAGCAGAAGTCCCATCCTCATTAATCCTGAGGGGCCTGGAAAGAGTCCACAGCCATTCTGTCCAGGCACTTGCCCCAGAACCCACACCTGTCTGGCCTCCTCTGCTGGGGACAGTGATGTTAAACAGTGGCCTGTGATGAGCACAGTGTTCCTGCTGATGGCCCTGCCTCTGACATGTTTGAGGGGCTGGGATGGGGCTGGGATGGGGCTGGGTCCAAAGTGAAGATAGAGAAACGAGGCTCCCCCCAACTCTGCATTCCTGAGCCCCAAAGTAGCAGGAAGAGTCTCCTCCATTTCCTCCCTGTTACAAAACCGCAGCCCACATGCATGGGAATGGAGACACACAGGGAGGAGACTGTGCCCCATGATGGAGACGAGCTAGACGCCCACATCTCACTCTGGGCAGACAGCGATGGAGCCTGCTCCTAGGAAGAGGCTCTTTCAATCTTCTCCTTAAAATCAGATCCGTGGACCCTTGGCCCATGTTATCCCTGTCAGAGTCGGGGCCAGCCCTTAAACGAATCTGAGTGGAAGAACTGTGACCAAGGAGCCAGACAGATCTGGTCTCAGTCATGTCCCCAGCCCTGGGACCCCGGTCCAACTGCTGAAGCTCCCTGTGCCCTATTTTGTCCATCTGTGAAACGGGGATACTCCTGGCACCTAATTCATGTGGGTGTTGTGTGTACATGACACTGCCAACTGCGTGCTCGGCACAGCATCTGGCCCCCAGCAAGTGTTCTGAAGATGATAGCCATGTTATTTTTAATGAGAATGCTCTTGGCCTTAAACTGCAATTTTTCTACCCGATTCCCCTGTAAGAGCATCTCTTTCAGCCACAGCTGAGACGGAAATGAGGAAATGAACCTGACATCCACTCTATACATCCCTTTGATGAGAGTCACCCTTCAGGACAAGAGACCTCATCGAAATGTAATTTTTTTTCCCATTAATCATCCACCCTGACAGCCCTCAGTTCTCCAATTCTCTTAAGCAAATAACAACCAAAAAAAGAAATCTTTTCTTCAACCTTTAAGTGCAGATTTCTATAATAAAAAGCATGGCATTGAAGCAGTTATCTCCTCTCATCAGGTTTTCCCTTTCATAACTCACAAAGGGTTCTCTCTCTCTCTCTCTCCCCGTCTCTCTCTCTCTCTCTCTCTCCCCATTCCCTGTTCCCCATCCCCCGCGTCTTCCTTTCTTTGAGGCCAGACACACACATGGAAGAGATAGCATCATAGTAGGCCATGACAGGGCTCCATGATGTCCGGCTTTGAAAAGCCAAGCAACCCTGGGCTTGGCCCCAACCCATGCAATTTCACTGGCACTTCCTCCCCAAAATCCTGATTCCTCAGCCTCTTAAAGTGGGGATAATTACACTAACAGCTCAGGCTTTCCGACGGTCAGGGACTGCCGTTGTTGAATGCATGGATTCAACAAATATTGACTGAATGTCTACTGGGTGCTAGGACCAAGGAATCTAGCCGTGGACAAGATGCAGTGGGAGGCCTCTCAGCACTTTCTTTCTAGGGCCAGTCCTGGAGGGGGCATTCTTGAAATGGAAATTTCAGAGTAGAGGTCCCCAAGACAACTGTGACTGATTACAAATTTGGGGTCCCCAGGCCTATCCTTAGAGTTAATAATTTGCTAAGAAGGACTCACAGAACTCACTGAAAGCTACTATACTCCATCACAGTTACACAAAATAATATAGATTAATATTGGCCATTGGAAGAGACACACGGGGCAGAGCCCAGGGAAGTTCGAAGCATAAAAATTCTAGTTGTCCTCTCCTGGTGAAGTCTCAGACAGCACTCACTTTTCCTGGCAATCATGTATGACCACACACGTGGAGATGTGCCAGCCAGGGAAGCTCATGTGAGCCTCCATACCCAGAGTTTTTATTGGGGTCCAGTCACATAGACATGGATGATTGCCCATGTGGCTGGCCTTTGGCCTCCAGTCCCTCCAGAGGTCAAGTTAGTACTGGGTGACCCAAGACCCTCATCATAAATCATAGGGTCGACATAGGCTATCTTGTGTGGCCTAAGAGCTCCCAGGTAAACAAAGACACTTTTATCAAACAGGACATTCCAAAGGCTTAGAGGCCACCTCCCAGGAGCCAGGGACAAAGGCCAACTCTCTTTGGACAGTGTTAATTCTTTACTGCCCATAAGTTTAGCTGCAAAATCTCTCAAGATGTGAACTTCGCTCCGATCCGTGTCTTCCTCTTCCAGCCAATGTAGCGCTACTCACGCAGGTGTGCAGAGATCACACACAATGAAAAGAGAAGGAAAACCATGCAGATGCTCAGCAAACAGAGGCATTTTTTTTTTTTGAGACAGAGTTTTGCTCTCGTTGCCCAGGCTGGAGTGCAATGGCGCAATCTCAGCTCGCTGCAACCTCCATCTCCCGGGTTCAAGCCATTCTCCTGCCTCAGCCTCCCGACTGGGATTACAGGCATGTGCCACCACGCCCAGCTAATTTTGTATTTTTAGTAGAGATGGGGTTTCACTATGTTGGTCAGGCTGGTCTCCAACTCCCAACCTCAGGTAATCCACCCGCCTCGGCCTCCCAAAGTGCTGAGATTACAGATGTGAGTCACTGCCTGGCTGAGCCAACAGGGACATTTAAACAGAGGAAGGTGCATCCATGCTGAGGGATACAGAGAAGGAGATAAAAAGATGAGGCACTGCTCTAGGGACGGAAGTATGATAGAAGAAAATGCTGTTGGTGAAAAAGTCCATTGTAGCACCATTGCTATTGAGTAGCCACTTGGCCCTGGGAAATTTAACCCCTTGAGCCTCTTCAATTTCCTTGTCTGTCTCTGAAATGGGGCAGTACTTTGATCTCCTACCCAGGTCTGCTATGAGGAGTAAATGGAGCCACATCTAAGAAGCAGCAGGCACACTTAGGGCTGAGCCAGGGCCAGCTCTTAGCACCTCGGCTTCACTCTCAATCCTTGGGGTAAGGCTGCAGGGCATAGGAAGACTCTCCCTGAGGGGATCTTCTTGGAGGCATTTGTTACCAGGCAGCAGCCTTGACCACTCAGACATTCATTAGTCATTTGATGGACTGATCAATTTGTTCATTTTTCCATAATAAAGCCCTGAACTAGGTGTTGGATTTTGAGAAGTAATGAAGCCACACAAAGTCTCTTCCTTCAAGGAGTAAGTCCAGGGTGGAAGACAGGCTGCAAACTTAGCCCAGAGGTGGGGTGCACTGGCCCAAGCTCAGACAGTAAGTCCTGAACACCCTGCTCGCAAGTGAGACAGATGCAAAGTGGAAGTTCCACCAATGCTGTGTTGAAGCCAGGCGGGCTGAGTGGACAGGGCAAGGGCCACCATTGTGTCTCTGGCCAAGAGGGCTGCGTGTGAATTGGCCTAGATACCTGGCCATGAGAGAGGATCAAAACTTCAAGGACAGGAGACGAGTCAGGGTGTTCGGAGCCATGAGAGAGCGAGTGGAAAGAGGTGGTCCCCAGGGACCCCAACGGCAGGGCTTTGAGGGCCAAAGTGAGGCGGGGGACTTTATCCCGAAGGTGATGGAGAGCCTGTGAAGGGTTTTAATCCAGGGGTAGCACGTTGGAGCTGTGTCTCCAAAAGATGCTCCTGCTCATGAGGCAAGGAAACACAGTGAGACAGGAAGCAGTAATCCTGGTTAGAACACACCTGCCATCAACCAGGTCCCGCCACATTCTTCCCAGGAACCTCTGCTTCCTCCAGCTCTCTTGAGAGTTGACTGCTAATGTACAGTGTGCTGGAGCCAGCTCCTCCTGGCTTGAGAGAACTCATTGTTAAATATTCAGGAAATTTGTGAGCCTGTTCTTAAAACATTGTAGCTTTGCAATTGGCATAGAGGAAGTGTTGAGACCACAGACATTGGCAAAAGCTATAAATCAGCACTGTTCCTCCTATGACGGCTGAGAGCTGGTTTACCAGAGCACGGATGCTTCTGAAGACTCGCTGCTTCTCTGGAAAAGTGTCTGTGATTGAGAAGGTCCTCCTTGCCCACCCCACAGGTCTCCTACAGCTGATGACTGACTGGCATGGGGGTTTGAATGCTTTGCCTCACGTCTAACACAGTTTCAACTCTGTGGCATCATTCCTGTTCCAGGGTTCCCCATGGGACTGTGCTAGACTCCAGCTGAGACCGCTTCCTTGCCCAACCCCTTTCTGCCCTCACTACCTTTCCAGCTTCTCCTGAGAGCCCTCCTTCAGTAGACGCCTTGGATGAGGATCTCACAGCATTTGGCCAAGTGTGGTGCCTGGACCACTTGTATCACGGTCCTGGAATCCCACCCTGGACCTACTGAATCAGAGCCTTTGGATATGGGGTCCTAAGACCCGCCTTTGTAACAAGGGCTCTTTGAAACTAGAGTTTGAGGAAGCTTGGCTCAAGTTCGAGAAACAGAACGTGGCACTTGTCAGAAGGCCTGCAGACCAGCCTTGAATGGGGGATCCAAAAGTGGAACCCCACCCTATGAATGGACCCCTGGAGAGACGTTAAGGAGTTGGGTTTTATTGACATCAAGCAGCAAACATTCCTGTGTCCCCAGGAAGGGCGAGGTTCTGTGCCAGGTTGGGAAGCAATTACTGAAACGCTGGAGAAAGGGCTCTTCCCACTGAGAACACAACTCTTAAAACGCCACCTCCTCACAAGCTTCACATCAGCAAAGCCCAGAGATCACTCCAACCACACATGGAGACTGATAGGACCAAGAAGGCAGATCTGCCGGGGTTAGGGAAGAATGTGAACCTGCGGCCGCAAAGTTGGCGCTCGGCAGACACTTAGGATGCTCCACTCCTTTCCAAGATCTGGTTCTTCCTTTTGATGACAAAAGTCACCTTAAGCCCCAGCTCCCAAGCACTTAGAAACAAAATAAAATTAAGTTTTGAATAACAAGTCTTCAGTTGATGGGGTGAGGTCCCTGCTGAACCACTGTGTCAGGCCCAAAGAGGGTTTCCATTTCCCGCCGCCTCTCGGATGACCCCCTCAAAGGAGGTCCGCCTGCTGCAGCAGGTCACAAATACAGGGCAATTAATTTTTACAGCCCTCTGCTCTCAGCGGCCACCACATGCTGGGGTGAGGTCACTCTTGCCGCTTTATTTTTATCTGTTTTAAAGATGTTGGTGTGTTGAGACTCACACTCCCCCAGTGAGCTCAGATCCCCTGGTTCCCGAGCGGCGGCTCTGCAAAGAGATCTACGATGGGTGACAGTAGGTGACAGCAAAGACCACCACCGGATACCGTGTGAGCTCAGTTGAGTTCCTTCCCCTCTCAAGGCCTTGGTTTTCGCAGCCCCAAACGCTAAGCATCGATTAGACTAGCATTTCCCAAATTCCAGTCATTTCTGAACCACTGTCATCATTTTGGCCTGTCCTACCACCTGCACTATAACTCAAGTCACTATCTTTCTTCTTCTGTAAATCACCTCACATTTCTAATTAAACATTTAACTAAAAGGAAACTTGATATCATCATCATAAATGGAAATCAGCATTCCTTGCCATTAGTAAAAGATAGCTACAGAAATAAATACCTTGACCGCAAATGAACATTGCTAAATTCCAGCCAGATACTGCTGCCTGTGGATGGCTTCAAGACTAAGGCCTCTCTCTCTTTGTTCAAAAGGTAGCTTAGAAGTGTCAAGAGGTGCTAAAGACTCTTAGCGCCAGATGAAGAATTTTCCCTTGATCTAACCAGAGGGGAGTAATTTTCACACTATATAAATCGATGCCCTAAAATCTAAAATCACCTTCCCCTCAACCAGCAGCCTGCACTTGGGAAGACACTGGTTTAGATCTTTCCTACAAATCTTCAATTTTGAGTGATGATGTGAAGCTCTAGAGTGCTTCTGGAGCTTTCTTCCAAGCTACCCAGTATTTGGCCAAGTGTGGTGCCTGGACCACTTGTATCACAGATCGGGGACCCAACCTGGACTACTGAGTCAGAGCCTTTGGATTTGGGCCCCAGCACCTGCCTTTGTAACAAGGACTCTTTGAAACTAGCATTTGAGGGAGCTTTGCCCAGGTTAGAGGAACAGAATGTGGCACTCATCAGAAGGCCTGCAGGAGCAGAGCAGCCTTGAATGACGGGCCCGAGACTGGGGCAAGAACCCATTCTGGGTATTGCTGGTGGTGTCAGTGGCCGTGCACGTGCAAATAAACTGTTCTCTTCTGGGTAAGGTAGAGATGCCTGGTGAACTTATTCTGAGCCAGAGGAGACCCAGCAGATTCCTCTGACTCTATCCTCAGAACGGTGCAGAATGAACCCCGCCCCATGAATGGACCCTAGGAGAGACGTTAAGGAGTTGGATTTTATTGACGTCAAGCAGCAAACATTCCTGTGTCCTCAGGAAGGATGAAGTTCTGTGCCAGGTTAGGATAAGATTACTGAAACGTTTGAGAGAGAAAGAGCTCTTTCCGCTGAGAAGCATCAGCCTAGAGCTGTGAGTGGGGCTGGGGAGCCGGGCTGGCCGTCTCTGCTCTTGCACATGGTGAAAACATCTTTCACTTGGAGTTGTCAGCTCTGCCCTCTCTGCCAACAGAAACTTGGAAGGAGCCGCGCCTTTCTGCTTCCCGCTCGCCCTCCCAGCAGGTCTGATCAATGTCCGTTTTAAGCCAGGACGTTTATTCTGGCTGCAGAGCCTGTGAACACAGGGCGCTGTGGAGCCCACCCTTCCCTTGTCCGTTTAGTGTAGGGACAGCCATTGGGAGAGAAAAGTCAGGCTGGGAGGCTCTGCTGCAGGTCCCCTCTTTGAAAATCAGATGAATTCCAAGCAAGGGCAAGGATGATCATATATCCTGAGAGATTGCAATTCTCTGAGTCTCACCTCCTCATCTGAGGCAAGGTAGCCGTTGTCCCTTCCTCATAGCGTAGCTAGGAGGAGGGAATAGTCACGTCTACAAAGCACTGAGCACACACACACAAAGTAAGAGAAGCTGTTCTGGGTGGGATACTGTCCTTCCAAAAATTCATGCCTCCCCAGAACCTCAGAATGTAGCCTTATGTGGAAATGCAAATGTAATTAGGTCAGCTGACATCATAATGGATCAGGGTGAGTCCTAAATTCAGTGACTGGCACCCTTAGAGAGGAAAGGGGTGCAGAGCAGTAAGGACACATAAAAGAGGAGCCACATGGCCGTGAGTCAGACTGGAGTTTCGCTGCCATAAGCCAAGGAGCTCGGAGGATTCCTGGGTGGCATGGAATGGATTTTCTCTTGCAGCCCCCAGAAGGAGCCCGCTCTGCCATCACCTTGATGTTGGACTTCTGACCTCCAGAACTGTAAGAGAACAAATTTCTGTTGCGATCAACCCCCTAGTCTGTGGTTCTTTGTAACAGCAGTTGTAGAACAGTAATGCAGAAGCTAATTTACTGAGCACGTAGTAGGTACTAAGCAAAGCATTTTGTTAAACGCATTACAGATGTTATCTCCAATCCACCCAACTACTGATGAAGTTGATGCTGTCACCACTTCTATTTTACAAATGGAGAAACCGAGGCCCTGGTGCTCAGCTGCCCACGTGCACCCAGGTAAGTGGCAGACCTGGAATTTTTAAACCCTTGTCTGTTTCCAAAATCTTGTTTCTTCTAGTATCACTCAGCTCCATGAGGCAAGAAATGGGTAGGGCTCTTGTTTTCTAATGGATCTCACACCTGGCAAAGTTCCTGGCACATAGTAAGCCCTCAAGAAAAGTGTAATGACTGTGGCTGGGCACGGGGGCTCACACCTGTAATCCCAGCACTTTGGGAAGTCAAGTCAGGTGGATTGCCTGAGGTCAGAAGTTCGAGACCAGTCTGGGCAACATGGTAAAACCTTGTCTCTACTAAAATACAAAAGATTAGCAGGGCGTGGTGGCAGGCACCTGTAGTCCCAGCTACTTGAGGGGACTGAGGCACGAGAATTGCTTGACTCTGGGAGGCGGAGGTTGCAGTGAGTCAAGGTAGTGCCATTTCACTCCAGCCTGGGTGACAAAGCAAGACTCTGTCTCAAAGGAAAAATAAAGAGAGAGAGAAAAGAAAGAAGGAAGGAAGGAAGGAAAAAAAAGAAAAGAAAAGAAAAGAAAGGAAAGTGGAATGACTCCATTCTGTGATTCTGTAAATTCAGAGGATTTGGGAATTGTATGTACTTTATTTACTGAGCCAATAAATAAACAGTATATTGAAGGCCTACTGTGTGCCAGGCACCAGGGAGATAGCAGCAAACAAAACAGTCATGGCTCTGGCTTTGTGGAGCCCCCAGTCCAGCAGTGGGGTGCTGACACAGAGGAAGTGACCCTCAGAGAAAGCAGGAGGTTCCTATGCTGGTCACTGTGCTGAGTGCCGGGAAGGACCACACAGGGAAAAGCAGCACAGAGGCTCTGGGGATGGTGCCTGACAGAGACGGTGTGACAGAGACGGTGTCACCATTGACGGCTGGGCTTCTCTCCAAAGGCCCAGGATGCACTCAGGACTGTGGGGGCCTGGACAGCAGGCCATCTTGAGAAGATTCTGTAAAAGTCTAAGAGTTCATCCCTTTTATTAGCTGTATTGTTTACTCTTTAGAAAAAAATAAAAGGATGTCTGGCTTTCTTCCCTTGGCCTCTAAGATGACTGACCTTGTACCCAGGGACATCCAGATTCGGCCCTCGGCAACAGAAGCAGGGTCCCCACAGTGACGGCCCCTCCAGGGAGGAGGTTGTGCTGCCCAGTCTGGGCTTCCCACACTCCCCTGGGAACAGGTAGTAGGTACAGACAGCCAGCCTGGAGCCCCAGAAGCTTGTCCAGGGGGTACAGCCAGCAGCCCAGTTTCCAGAGCGTCCCTGCTTCCTGGGGTGAGCTCCCTCCTCCCTGCTGATCTCCAAAGCTGAGCCCTTAGCGTAGCTCAGGAACTTCTCAAAGATGCAGCCCCTGAAGCAGAAGGTCTGGGAGCGGAGGTGCTATGATGTCTAAGCAGGGTCTTAACTTTGGTTCTCTAAGGGAGAGAAGGAAGGGAAGAAAACAGCTGGAAAAAGAAAAAAGAAAGAAAAGCACTATTTATCTTGATTTTTATTTGATTATAAAAGTAACCCAAGTTTGCTCTAAAAAATTCAAACATAAGAGAATCAGTTGATTTTTAGCCTTTGGTGAGCATAAGAACCTAATGGGGAGATGATTTAAAATGCAGATTCTGTGGGCCCTGCCCTGCGGTGATTCCAGGGCAGGTGGCTCATGGGAAGTACACTTAGAAGGGCTGATGTAGAAAGTATGTGCCTGGCCGGGCGCGGTGGCTCATGCCTATAATCCCAGCACTTCGAGAGGCTGAGGCAGGCAGATCACACGAGATCAGGAGACCATCCTGGCCAACATGATAAAACCCCATCTCTACTAAAAATATAAAAATTAGCCAAGTGCCTGTAATCTCAGCTACTCAGAAGTCTGAGGCAGGAGAATCACTTGAACACAGGAGAATCACTTGAACCTGGGAGGCAGAGGTTGGGGTGAGCTGAGATAGCACCACTGCACTCCAGCATAGGCAACAAGAGCGAAACTCCATCTCCAAAAAAATATATATATATATATGTGCCACACCTTTCCAATTAGAAGCATTGTGCAGGGAGAGAAAGTTCCGCCAAGGAGAGACTGCAAGGACGGTGTGCTCCCACCCCCAGGAGAAACTGCCGGAGCCTTTCTGCAAAGATCCTCTTCTAACTCAGAAATTCTGCTTTGGGACAGGACCCAGAGTGGAGTCAGATCCACAAGCGACTCAGAGGCTGTTGATGTGTTAGGTGTGAGGTGCTGTGAGAAGCGAGGCCGGTCAGCATTTAAAACAAAGCAGAGCATCAAAACTCACCAAAGATCATGACACTGCCCAGAGCTGTTGATAGGAACCTAGCCGGAAGGAGAGTCCCAGGAAGACAAGGGCATCGACCACAGAGCAAAGATCTGCAGGCTGGAGATTTTAAGAAGTTTCCAAAACTTTTATTGTTGTTACGTCACATTGGCCAATTACTGTTAGTGTCACCAGAGTTAGGAATTTCTCCTTAGAAGCTCAGTGCTTGTTCCTGATGGCATAAGTGGAAATATGTCACAGTGTCAGCTCTGAATGTTCATACTTCAAGAATGTGGCCATTCCCCACTCTAAAGGCTCCGTGATCATGCTGTTTGGTCCTTAAATGAGCAGATCATTTTCATGGGTTTCTTAGGCCAAGAAATGTTTGATCCTCTATCATTGGATCAGAAAGGTGCAGGCATGTTTTTGGAAAGTTCAGAAAACTCTGCCTACACATGTCAGCTGGGAGGGCTTAGAAGGAGTTACCTGCTGCAAAATGGACGAACCTTGAGGACAAGAGGCTAAGCAAAGCAAGCAGGTGATGAAAGGACAGACGAGATAATTCCACTTGGTGGAGGCACCTGGAGTAGGCAGAGTCATAGAGACAGGAGGTAGAACGGAGGTTGCCAAGGGCTTGCGGGAGGGGGAACAGGGACGTGTTCAACCCAGACAGAATTTCAGTTTGTGGAGATGAAAACGTTCTTTTGGGCCAGGCACAGCGGCTCACGCCTGTAATCCCAGCACTTTGGGAGGCCAAGGCAGGCGGATCACATAAATCAGGAGTTTGAGACCAGCCTGGCCAACATGGTGAAACCCCATCTCTACTACAAATACAAAAATTAGCCAGGCGTGGTGGTGGGTGCCTGTAATCCCAGCTACTAGGGAGGCTGAGACAGGAGGATCACTTGATCCCAGGAAGTGAAGGTTGCAGTGAGCTGAGATCATACCACCACACTCCAGCCTGGGTGAGAAGAGCAAAACTCCATCTCAAAAAAAAAAAGTTCTTCTGATGGAAGGCAGTGAGTTGCACAACGCTGTAAATGTACTTAGTGACCCTAATCATATACTTTTTTTTTTTTGAGACGGAGTCTCACTCTGTTACCCAAGCTGGAGTACAGTGGCATGATCTCGGCTCACTATAGCTTTTGCCTCCCGGGTTCAAGCAATTCTCCTGCCTTAGCCTCCCAAGTAGCTGGGACTACAGGCACACACCCTCACTCTCTGCTAATTTTTGTATTTTTAGTAGAGATGGGGTTTCTTCACCTTGTTGGCCAGGATGGTCTTGATCTCCTGACCTCGTGATCCACCAGCCTCTGCCTCCCAAAGTGCCGGGATTACAGACTTGAGCCGTATGCTTAAAAAGATAAATTTTATCCTATGCATATTTTGCAATTTTAAAAAAAGCTTCCCCAAATCTGCAAGCATGACATCTTTGAGATTTGCACAAAGCTTCCATCTACAGTGAGGAAGTTTCAGCTCATCTGGAAGCCCCAAGCACTAAAAATTAGGGTCCAAGGTTCTCAGATTCTTGTCACCCCCTCACCGCTCCCCCCACCCTCACTAATCTATTGCTGCTCCCACTGACATTGCCCTCCAAGTACTAGCCCCGCAGCCACAGTGGCCCGCGATGTCCCCTCCACTGCTGTCAAGAACAGCTGTCAATCACTCCACACCAGCTCTTTTTTCTGTTCATCAACAGAACTGGGGCTGGGAGAGTTTAAACCCAGGGCCCTGGCAGTTTCCATTTGTACATGTTAAAAAGGCTTAAAGCCTAAACTTAAGCCAAGTATGCCTCCAGTAAATACTTGCTTCTTCCCTGTGTCCCCAGGGAACCAGGTCTGGGGCCAGATGAAAGAAGCAGAGAAAAGGGAAATTATGCACTGAAAAAAATGGGGCAAGAAGGACCACCAGCTGTTCTGGCCACAACCTGTCCCATCCTTGAGGATTGCACGGGTCCGTTCACGGTGTAGGAGGTGGACCCTCTGCCTGAGGCAAGACTGTTTTGTGCATGAAGAATTGGGAAGAACATGGACCTGGAGTCAGAGGCCTGGATGCTGGCTCTGTCTGAGCTGGACACAGAAGGATAAAGGGACGCTCGCTGGTGGAAGGCTGTGCTGACGTAATGCACAAAGAGGCTCTGCCTGTGTGCACAAGGGACAGAATACATGCTTAGTGAGTGGTTATAACCATGAAGAAGAAAGAGGTGAAGGAGGAGACAGAGGAGGAGGTGGAGATGGAAATGGTCACAGTTCTCTCTCGGCCAACCCTTGGATCAGTCAAGCTGGCTACTGAGGTCCCAGGAGTCCAATTCAAAGTAGCTGAGAAACAAAAGGGAATTTACTGGTTCATTTTAAGGCAAATTTCAGAAGTAGGTCTCACTGCAGGCACGGCTGGATCCAGGAACCCAGGCTCTGTCTTCTGGGCTCTTTATCCTTCTCTCTTCTGCCTGCTTCTACTCGGCTTCTGGATCTCCTCCTTCCAAAAGGCTCCTGTCCCTCGGCCCCATGGCGGAGACGGCCACCCCGGGCATTTTAGGTGTGCGAACACAAAAACTTCTTCCTGTCCAGTTCCAAGCACAGCATTTTCAGGGAACGAAGCAGGCCCAACCTCTTGGCAATAGGGATGGGGCCATAATGGCTTAGGTGAGGTCACCTGCCATCCCAGGGACACAAGGACCAGGCTCTGTGATGAGAGTCCCAGAAGAATCATGCTTGCCACTCCCCAAAGGAAAAGAGTATGGTCCAACATCACGCACTGTAGACCCTTCTTTTCCTTTCTCTTCCTTCCATTGCCCCACCCTTGACACCCCACTTCCCAGGGACCATTCAGACCATCAGGTGACAACTGCCAGGTGGGAAAGGACCTGAATGATTTATCAGCCATTTGTGCCCTCAAGTGAATTCATTTCAGGGGGCTGATGTCATCGCTGTCAGTTAAATGGTGTTCAGCTAGTGGAATGAGGCAATGGAGGAGACGCCTGAATGTGGCTGAGTATTTCATCTAGAAGAGAGGCCAGCTTTGTCCTTTGTTCTCTGCCCTGTCCCAGTGAGCCTGCCCCTGACCAGGAAAGCTCACAGGCGCCTCCACTGCTCGTCCTGAATGGCTCTGGAGGCCAAGCCTGGGAAAGCCACGAGAAGGTAGCCTTGGGGGTCTCCCTTGGTCTACCCCAAGGGTTCCCTGGGGGCACCCAACCCAAGCTTCTTGTGAAGCGGAAGCTGCTTCTGTCACTGCACTTGGCGTGCATGGAGCACCATGTGCTGATGTCGAATGTCATCCCTGCCCTGCATCTTGGCTGCATTCATCAATGCCGTAGGTGGTCACAGCACCCATTCCTCTGGCCACAGTGGTAGGCCCAGGAGTGGGCAGTTGGCCTCAGCCAGGCCATTTGGGGACCTCTCTTAAAATGACTATGTTTGGTGCTGGAGGTAAAATGGCTTTTCCCTTTGGGTGTGGAGCTGTGAGGACACCCACGGAGGACAGCTGGGGTGCCACCAGACTGCAGGGTAGGGCAGCCTCTTTGCTAGAAGCAGACCAGAAGCCACATAGAGTCAAGTGAAGAGAGATAGAAAATGATCCAGAAGACAGAGCTCAAGTCCCTAGATCCAACCATGCCTGCAACTAGCACTCTCCCAGAATTTCTAGTGAAAATGAGGCAATAAATGTCCTTTTATTTCTTGGCTATTTTGTAATGGGCTTCTGAACCTACAATAGAAAGACTAAACGGATCCAAAGATTGTCTGGAAGGAAAGAATAATCTGCCCAGAGTGGGTGAGAATAATCTGCCCACTCCAGGCAGCACCCCCTCTAGCTGCCTCTGTTGGCTGGCGTGACATTCTCATTCAACAGTTTACTGAGAATCAGGAAAACATAGCTGGGACTCATGAGAGTCACCCCATGGGCTCTGCAGCCAGCTGCCTGATGAGCCCTCGGCTCTGCCACACACCAGCCCTGTGGCCTGGGGCAAGTCACTTCACCTCTGTTTCCCCACCTGTAAGTTGGGCGGATGAGAGTAGCCTCCCCAGGTCCGTAGGCTGTGGGAGGAAAGGAAAGCCACTAGAAGCCCCCTTGGACCTATGCATGGCCCCATACCCCACCTCTCAGTGCAGGTGGGCCGTGCAGCACTGGGGTTGCCAGCTTACAGTCCATCTTCTTCCTGAACTAGGAGTTACTTGGGCCAAAGGTCTTGCTTGTGCCACTCACCATGGAGTCACCCCACTTTTGATGGCTCAGCTTTCAGTCAATAACTACTTTGCTAAATGGATGTTGAATGGATGCTGGGACTTAGCCTCATGGATTTGTGAGTGGTTTGCTCACCAGGGAAACATGGACACATCCCTCTCCTGTGATCCTTTCATTCCCAACCCTAGTGCAACCTGTGAGGTCATCATTTCTCTGTGAGAAGCCACAGCCTACACCCTCTGTCAGGGGCCCAGCTAGCCAGTGCTGAGACCTCCCATCTTTACTGTCCACCTGGTATTTTTCAGGGGGCAAGGGTGTTGTGTCATTCATCCTAAGAGCACGGGGCAGTCCTGGAATCTTCACTTTGGAGTTCCCATTTCTAAGGAGTTCTCAGTTCCTTGGTGAAGAAGGGGTCCCTGTAGAGACAAGTAGAAGCTGGAGACTAGCTGGAAGCTTCGATGGCCGTCAGGCCTAGAGGTAAAAGTGGCCTGGCAGTGGGATGAGAGTGGGCCAACCAGGATGTGAGTGTGAGGGGTCAGAAGAACCCCAATTCTGGACCCAGGCTGCCTCACACAACAGGGCACCGCCACCTGATGACTCGCCATCATTGGCAGATTACTCACGTTCTCTGTGCCTCAGTTTCCTCATCCATAAAACAATGCTGGTCGTAGAACCTACTTCATAGGGCTATTGTGAAGATCAAACCAATTAACATATGCAAATGATGAGAACAGCCATCCTCACCTGATGAGGGTAGTGTGAGCCCTTCCCTCCATCCTTATTATCACAGCGTCTTCATGTGGGGCACGACTAAGAGGCCCTGACGTCCTGGATCAGGGACCTTGTCATTCATAGTTCTACCCCTCGGGGCCAATAGAGAGTGGGGGGCTCTCCAAACGCTGGTGCCACAGAATTATAAGGAGCAAAAGCAGCTGATATCAAGAGGCCCCCCGGCAGCCAGAGCCTTCCCTGTGGATGACACATCCACTCAGACCTGACCTTCCCCCTAAGTGGCTGCACATGCTCAATCCTGGGGACACCAAGTGTTCCCTCTTCGATTTGCTGCAGAGAACAACAGTAGAAATTGTAATTTACAGGTTGTCTGCAAATTACCGCCTGGTCTGATTTATAATTCATAGTACAATATTTATTTCTAACAGGAAATTAATTTTGGAAACTCAGTGGGTGATTAAATTAAATTGCAAAACCATTCCACTTGCTTGGGAGGAGGGGAGTGAGTAACTAGAGATTATATTAAGAGATAAATTGGGAATCGTCTGCACTCAGAAAACCTGAGAGAGGAGGAGGGAAACAGTCCATTCCTATTCGAAGAAGATGGCCATCTTGTCAAACATTTATTACAGAACAAGTGCCCTATGTGCTTTGGGGTCTCACAGTTATTCATAGCCTTCTCCCAGTGGATTTGTCATTAAGGCGAAGAAAACTATAGGCTGAATTGGCTGTGCATCCAATTCAATGGCACTTTGAATAATGAACAATCCAAGGGAACAAGGTGGAAGTTTACGGCATTTTCATGACCAGCCTTGCGAGTCACACGGCATCAGTTCTGCCACATTCCCTATCACTCCACCCAAGCTCCTCCCACCATTGAATGGGAGGAGTATCAATGTCACATTTGTTAGAAGAGCAAGTACAGTGGAATGGTTGATGGCAATCTTCTTTGAAAAACACAATCTGCCCCAGGGTGTAACATCTTAGCCCAGAGCCTGACACATAGCAAGAAGCAACATGAATGTTAGCCATGCCTTCTGGCTTGGGGGATGAGGAAGATCACCTGGAGGAGATGGTACTGGACGGGCTTTGGGTCATGGTAAGGATTTCCAAAGGCAGATGCTCGCTTAGGGCAGGCGTCTGGGGCAAAGGGATCAGAGTGCACAAAAAAGAGAAGAGAGAGAAGGGCTTGAAAGAAGCTGATGGTCCTGCCTCTGTGGAGCATCAAGAGTATGGGATATGGGGTGAGAGATTTCCAGGAGCCATGAAGGCCAGGCATCCAGGACTGGACCTTGGAAGGAGCCCTTTAAGGGACAGTTTTTGAATCCGATGTAAAACCTTTCTGATTTTGGAGTGAGAAGCAGTCCTAGAGATTTATTCCACCATTTGTTTATTCATTCAACAATTTTCCATCAACAATCCCTACTACAGTCCAGATACTAGGAAACACGTTGCTCAACAAAATAAACATGGTTCTTGCCTGTGTAGCTTACAGTCTTGCAGAGGAGACAGCTACAGAGCAATAGGCATATTATTATACCATGGCAGATTCTTAAGTGTTGGCATGGAGAATGGCAGGGAGACACCTTGTAAGGGATTCTGGGAAGGCCTCCTGGGTGCTGACATTTTGGCTGAGTTCTGGAGGATAAAAGGGAGGGGGGGTGGAGATCAGTTAGAAGAGGCGTCCAAGGGAGAGAGGATGTGGAGGGAGGAGTGGACAAAAGTTGCCAGTGTTCCTGGAATAAAGTGGGCTGGAGGAAGGGGAGGGTGGGGAACGCAAAGTCAGGCAGGGGCTACCCTGGGGGTCCTTTGTGGTCACGGTAAGAACTACTGAGAGTGATTGGAGCATTTTATACATGCTCACAAAGCCATCCAATTTAAGTTTTTAAAAGATGGCTCAGGCTGCTGAATGGAAAATGGATCAAGGGGTGGGCAAGAGTGATGAAGGAGAGAGATCACTGGGATGTGGTGAGACCTTGGACCAGAGCGGAGATGAAAACCAGGAATGGGATCCAAGATGTGTTTTGGAGGAAGCTCTGATGTCACCTGCTGATGGATGGGAGGAGCGGGTGAGGAAAGGTCTGGGACATCGAGATGACTCCCAGGGTCAGGTTCTGCCTTGCTGTGCCCTGCAGGGATGCCTGCTGAGATGGGCAAGGGTAGCTTTCGAGGCAATCCCAGAGCACCATTTGGATGCTGGCCTTTGCTGTGTGCCAGAGGCATCATGGAGAGGGCAGGTGGATACCTGGGTCTGAGACTTGGATTTTATCACTGAGTCCAGATGGCCTTTGTGGTGGTTTTGGAGAGGAGGAAATTGTGCCTGAAGTTGGTTGGGAAGACCCACTCCTGGACAGTGTGAATTGCGGCGAGAAATGAGGGAGAAGGGGAGGTAGCTTGAAGGGTGCTGCTTTGAGGAGACGAGAGGACAAGGGCTCCGAACTCTACTGGCTGCCATGGGGAAAGAAATATCAAATGCATCAAGGGCCGAGGGGCTGATCGTAGTTGGCCCAGGGCCTCAGACGATGATTTCCAAATCAGAATCAAAGAGCCCACACACTTCTAATCAAATAAGTTCACCAAAGGGGCAGCTAACAGCCTGAATATCAGGGACTGTTCCACTGACATAATTTTTCATTGTGAATTAATTTTCTTTTAAACGTCCCGAGGAAGCACTGACAATTGCATTATAGTCCTGTGGAGAGAGCAGCGGATGGGAGCTCAGAAAACATGAGATCTACTCTGGCTTTACTGCTAACCAGTTGGAGATCTTGGGCACGTCACTTCAATCTGTGGGCCTCAGTTCCCCTCATCTGCCAGACTGGATTGAAATTGATATATCACTCAGGAGGGGAATCTTGATACAAAAGCTCATGTCCCCTGGATACTCACCAGCTAGTGCAGTACCGTGAGCCATGGCAAGCACCTTCGCTCCTCAGCCCAGGTGGGATGGGTTAGGAAGTGCCCAGGAGCCAACGCTCTCAGCCAATAGGACATGGGGGTTGAAGGACACTCACCGGCTTCCTAGCCTGGGAAGGCATGTCTGAGGCACACCCCACACCATCTCCCTGGGGTCCCCAGTGAAATTGCCTCCGGGGTAGCAACTCCACAGCCAGCTCATTATCACCCTGTGTCTGTGTCCTTCCTTTCCTCGCCTCCGTTCCTCACACTGCCACAGGAGCTTCCTGGGATCGGTCTCCAAACTGCACCAAAAGCCTCAAAGTAAGAGCTACTTCTGGGCCAGGCTCAGACAACTACAAACTCCAAATTCAGAAATCAGAAGCCATGAATAGTGGATGACGCTACACACATGTATACACCCATGCACACACATGTGTACAGCACACAGCATACAGCACAATGTGTGGCCCTTCACAGATGCTCAGCAGATATTCTTGAATAAATGAATGGCCTTCGTCTTTGCAGCATTTATCTCAAGTCCCCAGCAGTTCAGGACATCAAACAGAGGTGTCTGAAAGCACAGGCGGGTTTCCTGGGGGGAGATCTGGGGTCATTTCAGGAGCCTCTCTGGGGATGGGAAAGGCAGGGAGCCCTTATCTTCTACTCTGCCCCTCCCAGCAGTCCAGCCAGTCTATGCCGGGGGCTTCCCTCCACCACCAGCTCTCTTGCTGGGCCCCCCACCCCAGCCCATCTGTTCAGCATGTGTAAGCATTGTCAAATTGTTTGAATAAATTGTCACTCCGATTAAAATGTTTATGTCTGCAGGATGACTCGTTTCTGCTAAATTGTACCCAAATAGTCTCACATTTGCTGTAGATATTTGACATCTGTGTCTGGTCTCCCCACTGACAACCAGATGGAGAGCTGGATCCACGCAGAAGCTCCCCTGCTCCCTCGTGCACGCATTACTTACAACCTGAAGCCACTCAGGGCTTGGGCCAAGTGGGTGGGAAGGAGGATAGACTGGGTGTCTTTCTCACCCTGCCCTTGACAAACCTCATGGGTAAGCACACACACAAATACCCTACAAGTTTGCTTTTCCTTTATTAGACTTAGATGGCAAGATATTCAGTGCCTCTTGGTCAATAAGGTTGGCTCAAAAAATTTAAACAAAAAGATTTTCAGTGCCTTCTCAAAGACGGTCAATGTTTACTGTGTGCTAATAAGTGCAGATAAAGGACATCCTGAGAAGAATTCCATACACCCCTAGGATTCCAGACTCAGCTGGTCAAAGCACCAGCACTTTTGCAAGGTACAGAACTTCCTTGTGATATCCCTCACTCTACACGATGGCTGGCTGAATTGGAAGGAAGGGATGGAGGGAGGGAGGGAGGGAGGGAGGGAGGGAGGGAGGGAGGAAGGAAAGGAGGAAGGAAGGAAGGAAGGAAGGAAGGAAGGAAGGAAGGAAGGAAGGAAGGAAGGAAGGAAGGAGGATGGTTGGATGGATGGATGGATAGATGAACATACCATCCATTGAATGTCGGCTGGTGTACATGCAGCATTTACTTTCTTTATTACTGGTAATAATTACTGTTCTATTATTGCATAACAGATTACCACAAACTTAGTGGCTTAAGACAACACACATTTATTATCTATCTGTTTCCATGGGTCAGGTGTCTAGGCATAACTTAGATGAATCCTTTACACAGGGTCTCACAGGCTGCAACCAAGGTGGTGACTGGGCTGCATTCTCATCCAGAGGCTTGACTATGGAAGAATCTGCTTCCAAGTTCTGTCCTGCTGTGGGTGTCATTTATTTCTTTTTCCAGCTCCTTGCTGTCAGTCAGAGGCATCTCTCAGGTCCTAGAGGCATCCAAAGTTCCTTTCCACATAATCGGCTTTACAGGAGTTCACATATAGCAACTTGCTTCTTTAAGAGCAGCAGAAGGTTCTCTCTCCAGTCTGCTAAGATGGAGGCTGATGCTGGTCACCTACAGAGAAACATGGCCTAAGACAAGGCATTCTCCGCCACTGAGTCAGTGCCCATAGGTTCCAACTGCTGCAGCTGGCTGCTGATAGACATCTCAGCAGCTGCCGTGGTCAGTTCTTCGTGGGGGTGGGATCTGGGGATTCTCTTCCATACCCACCACAAGTAACACAGCTGCCCAAAAAAAAAAAAAAAAACAAAGGCAGGAGTGGTCCTGCTAGGACAGCTGTGAGCTGGATAAGCCCAGCCCAGAGAAGCATCTGCTGGACCTGGCTGTGTCCGGGTGGCATTTGCCCAGACCTGTGCTGGGCAGGATGTGTTCTTTTTCAACGTCAGCTGCAACCATATGTCACCCAGGAGAAATTTCCACCTCCCTCTGTCTCTCTTCTCTAGGTGATTGCACCCCACAAGGTCGGAGACCTGTTTTATTGAGGATCTATTATATGCCAAGTACTGGAGAGTGCCATTCCCTCACCCATCAAATGATGCTGTCTACAGGGCCTTCCTGAGAGTTAGAGGGGACAGTGCATGTGAGCAGTTCAGAACAGCATTTGACTTAAAATAAGCACCCAACATATAGCAGACAGCGATGTGAATATGATCCCACCAAGATGCCCCCGACGGGCTCCGGAGGCAGGGCTTTTCTGTCCACCACACTTCCGACATCTGGGGCCAGCGACTCTGCAAAGGCTGTGCTGTGCATCCTAGGTGTCAAGCAGCCTCCGCCCAAGAGATACCAGGAGCACCCCCTGCCTCACACATTTGACAACCAAAAATGTCTCCAGGCATTGTCAAATGCCCACTGTGGGGGTGGCAGAACGGTCCCTGATGAAGAGACAACTGCTCTGGCAGAGATAGACCAAGATGCAGGCCGGGCCCTGGAGAGACATGTGGCCTTCTTAGAGGCAGTCCTTGGCCTGGCCTCGGGTCTGGATAGGATTTCTGAGGTGAGGAGGAGAGAGAGAAATTCCAGGCTGTGGGAAGAGAGCACAGGGGCCGGGGTTGGGTGAAGACCGAGGCCGCTGGCAGTGTCTGCCCCAAGTCGGGGCACAGGGGCTCTGTGGGCTGAGCATTATGGAGAGTGTCCATGGTCAAACGCTTAGCTCTGCCTCGGCCCAACCCCTTCTCTTTCTGTTGTTTTATGTCCCCCTCTATTTTTCCACCATTCCAGTTTAGGAATAGTCACCCACGAGGGCTTCCCCAAACATGTGCTTCCCAGGACCCTGGAGCTTGGAGACATCCCCTTACTTCCAGGGTCTCTTGCTGTACAAAGCTTCTGGTGGCCCCTTGGGCAGCCAGACACTGCCCCCAGCTCCCCGTCCCCAGCAGCAACATCCAGTCCCTGCAGGTCATGGGCATCCATCCTGCCAGGCCAATCCCCATGGAGACACCCAGCTCTGGGAATGCTGTCCCCACACTCCTTTCGGGGTTTTCCGCTGCGATGTTCCTCGTGCCTTCAGCTGAAATAACACAGGTGCCTGCCTCTCCTTTCCTGCCCTCCCAGAGAAGCCAAACATCCACAGGAGAGGGGACATGGAGACAGCAGGGCCCTCGTCTGCATCCTGCCCTGTCTCCTCTGCTCCAGAAGCCTTTGAATCTGTTTACCCTCCTCAGCTGGCCAGGGTCAGGCCACTAGGTAGGCTCCTGCCTGGCCCATCAGCCTCATCAAAGCCTCAGCTTGTCCTGCCCAAGGTCAGGGGCCTGTCCTCTGCCAGCTTAAACCCTTCAAGGAAGCCATTCTCTGGTGCATCCAACCAGCTCCTGCCTTCCCCTCCACTCTCTCAGCCTCCCACTCACGATGGCAGAGAGAACATGGTGGCCGGGGCAGAAGACACAAACCCTGACTCACAAACCTTCCCTCCACAAACCCTCCCTGTATTTGGCTGTCAATTTGTCAATTTGTCCTCCAGCATAGATTCTGGGTATGATCCTTCCTATAGGAGATCCCACCCTGATTCTTGCAGATGCCTCTTCCTAGGTGTCCATGTGAGTCCCTCGCCCCCGAGTCTGCCATCTCAGCAGCCAGAGGGGCCCCACCCAGATGGAAATTTGGTCTCAGCTGTCACCTCTCGGCTCATGATGCTCCTGTGTATCCGCATCTCATGCAGTATAAAAGCTGAAGCCCTGGCTATGGCCTCAGGCCCATGACACCCACCCCCTGCCTCTTCCACGCTCTGCCTGCACTCTCCAGCCCACTAGCTTCCTTGCCAGTCCTCAGATGTTGGCTACACTCTCCCCTCCTGATCTGTCCACTGCTTGTTCATGTTCACATGAAGCAGGCTCCTTGATAGTCCAGTGGGCGACTCCCTTGTTTTCTTTAGATCTGCACAAGCATTTTGCCTTCTCTTTGAGACTTTTTCTAACCACCCTACATTTAAATTACATACATACTATTATCACCATCACCAAGACCATCACCACCAACTATCACCACCACAGTCATGACAACTATCATCATCACCATCACCACTATCATTACTATCATCACCACCCCCACCACCATCATCATCACCACCACCACCATCACTACCACCATCATCATCACCACCTTCACTACTACCACTACCACCACCATCACCACCACCATCATTAACACCACCACCATCACCACTACCACCATCACTACCACCATCATCATCACCACCTTCACTACTACCACTACCACCATCACCACTACCACCATCACCACCACCACCATCACCACCACCACCATCATCAACACAACTACCACCATCACCACTACCACTATTACTATCAGCATCACCATCACTACCACCACTACCATCAGCACCACCATAATCACCATCATCACATCATCACCATCACCATCACATCACCACCACCACCATTACAATAACCTGTACTACCACTACCACCACCACCACGATTACCATTATCACCACTCTCATTGTCATCATTGTCATCATCTTCATTCACCACCATAACCACCACCACCATCACCACCGTGCTGTCTCCCCACCTTCATTTTTCTCCATAACACCTACCACCACCTGACAGCAGAGAAAGTCCAGTTGCTTCATGAATGCTCACTTCTTAGAAAAAATTCCCACTCGCAGTTCCCCTTGCCTTCCTGTTTATTAACTTCTCCAGGCAGGGAGGGTCTGTTTACAAAGGGTAAATGTCCATGTGACCTGATAATCTTCATAGCAGCTGTTGCTGATAGCATGTTCCCTGAGTGCCAGTCCCTACACAAAGTGCCTACACCCACCGTCCCACTAAGTCCTCGCCACAGTCCTGAGCGGTCACGAGAAGTGTCATTCTCAGTTTGTGAATAAGGACACCGTCTCTGAAATACATTGAACCCTCAGACACTCAAACCCACAGCAGTGGAATGGCTTTCCTGCCCCTTAAGTCCAACATGTCATCTACCAGCCCCAGAGCCAGGGAGGGTGGGCTTTGACCACAGGAAAAAGTTCTGCCTCCATCAGGCTAAGTCCAGGCCCCCTGGCCGGGACAGGTTGGGATCTGAGCTTCCTGGGGCAGAGGCTCAGCTGGGGTGTTGGGGGCTGGGCACAGATGGGGGCCTCCCCTTCGACACAATTGAGGGAGCTCAGGTGCGACATTCCAGCCCCCAAGTCTCGATTCCCAACAGCTTTGGCCAGCACCTCTCCAAGCTCACAGACCAAGCCTGTTCAGGCCTCCTGGAAATTTCTTTAAAGCTGAGAGGAGCGCTCCAGGCTGTCCGGAGCAGCGAGGGAGCTGAGCTCCGGGGTCACCTGAGGCCATGAAGAAAAGAAGGAAGCCAGCCGGGAAACCCAAGCTTTACCTACCGTCCTTGAGGTGTCTGAAAACCAGACGTGGTGATCCGAGTTTTGCAACATTGACGACCTGAGTACGTGTCTGCGTGCATGTGCATGCGTATGTGTTAGTGTAATATGTAAACCTCATTGAAGATATGCAGCCATTAATTATTTAACATTGTAGTGGAAAATGTCTCCATGTTTTCTGACCCTGCATTACAGGAAGACTTGGGATTACTAAGCAGGAGGTGGGTGCAGCAGGGTGCTGAGTTTGGAGTGTGTGTCCATTCCCTCCTGGCATCCTCACCTCCACACTGGCAGTGGACAAAACAACAACACCCCACTTTACAGGTGAAGAAAGAAACTGAGGCTGAAAAAAGTTTAAATGACACTTGAGATTGCAGAGTTGGTGACAGGCAGCACAGAGCCTGGAACTCAAGCTGCTCCCCTCTAGCATCCACAGCGCCAGGGCCACCCCAGGCCGCCCCTGGGTAGGGGAGCCCAGCTCCCAGGTTGGCCTAGGAAAGGCAGGCTCCAGTGACCCCCAGTTTGAGGAACGTACCTCAGAGAAGGCTTAGGTGGAAATTCATTCCCTCGGGTCCCTCCAGGACTGCAAGGAGAAAGTCTCCACGGAGTGCGAGCAAATTTTTAATCCTTTCTGACACTGAATGGCAACAAACCAAAAAAGGGAACCTCATGCTCAGTGCCTTCGCAGGCAACCATCTCCAGCCAGCCACACGAATAACCCGCCTGTGTCTTCGCTTCAATTATTTTTAGGGGTGTTGTGTATTTGTGGCATGAGATACTGGTTTCCCAAATACTGGAATTATATAAAATTTCCATGTTAAATACACTTATTGGACTTAAGAAAGCAAAGTGACTTAAAGAAATTTATGAAACAAGTGATAGTGGTACAAAAGTGATTGGGGTTGATGCAATTCTGTTCTAGCTTAAATTCAGCAATAATAAACTATCTGCTGCCAAGGAAGGAGAAACCTTGCCAGCCTTCAAGAACTTCATGTCCTAGTTCAAGGGTTCTCACCTGGGCACTATGGACACTGGGGCCAGCTCATTCTCTTTAAAGGGTGGGGGGGGGCTGTCCTGGGCATCGTGGGATGTTGAACAGCATCCCTGGCCTCAACCCACTAGATGCCAGGAGCACCCTGCACTATCCCAACAGCCAGACGTATCTCCAGTCATTGCCCAATGGCCCTGGTTGAGAACTGCCGACCTAGTTGCAGGGCACCCTGAGGAGGCCTCAGACACCTGGCCGTTGACCTGCAAAGGAATGCAGCAGAAAAGATGCTAAGGAAGGAGGGCGAGCAGCAGTCCCATCCACCCACCTCCCCGGCCTCAGAGCTGGCCCGGGTTCCTCCAGGACCTGCAAAGTCCTTGCAGTAAGCAGCAGAAACGCAGGCGCTGTTATCTCTTTCAGATCCTGCTATCTTCATGGGATTTCTGTAGCTGAGTTCCTGGAGAGACTGCAGCTGCATAGTCAAAACTATCCACACCGCTGCGGGGGCTGGAGCTGTTGGCACGACCTGAGCTGCACCACAGAAGTGGGATGGGGGGTGGGGGTGAGTTGAGTTTGGGGAGAAATTAGAAAAGAAAAACAATAAAACAAAAACCTTCACAAAGCAGATCCAAATGGGAAGAGAAATAGAAATATAGCATGAAATACGGGAAGGACAAAGACGACGGGGTAGTTGTTTCATCATTGGGGAATCTTTTAAAAAGATGTCAAAAAAATTCAGGAAAACAAAGGAGTTGGGAAAGGATAGGAGAGTGTTGACTTAAGACACTTTTCTTCTCCAACATGAGCCAGAAAACCAGGGCTTCTCAGCTTTGGCTGCATGCCAGAGTCACCTATTTTGGGGGGCGGGGGTGCTTTCAAATGGTACTCACACCCAGGCCTTCCCTAGTCCCACTGAGGGTGTCATCAGCCCACCTTGTTAAAGAGCCCGCACGTAATTCTGACATGCAGCCAGAAATGAGCATTTTCTTCTTTTAAAATTTTATTTTACTTTAAGTTCTGGGATACACGTGCAGGACGTGCAGGTTTGTTACATAGGTGAACATGTGCCACGGTGGTTTGCTGCACCTATCAACCCATCATCTAGGTTTTAAAGCCCACATGCATTAGGAATTTGTCCTAATGCTCCTCCTCCCCTTTTCTCCCACCCCCTGACAGGCCCTGGTGTGTGATGTTCCCTCCCTGTGTTCTCATTGTTCACCTCCTACTTACAAGTGAGAACATGCGGTATTTGGCTTTCTGTTCCTGTGTTTGTTGAGAATGATGGCTTCCAGCTTCATCCATGACCCTGCAAAGAAACAGGCATTTTCTTTTCTTTTTTCTTTATTTTTTTAGATGGAATTTTGCTTTTGCTGCACCAGGAGTACAGTGGTGCTATCTCAGCTCACAGCAACCTCCGCTTCCTGGGTTCAAGTGACTCTCCTGCCTCAGCCTCCCAAGTAGCCAGGACTACAGGCACGTGCCACTGTGCCTGGCTAATTTTTGTATTGTTAGTAGAGATGGGGTATCATCATGTTGGGCAGGCTGGTCTCAAACTCCTGACCTCTGATCCCCCTACCTCAGCCTCCCAAAGCGCTGGAATTATAGGCATGAGCCACGGCACCCAGCCCCAGAAATGAGCATTTTCTAAAGCTTCAAATCCTACCAGGTGAGTCTCTATGGCTGTTTCTGGTTTATTTCTAAAGTGTCATGCTTGGTGACGTGGCATCATTTTTTTCTTTCCTATGATTTCGTTTCTTCTGCTTTTTTTCCTTTTTTTTTGATTTTTAATGTTTCTGACTGATTATTGCCATTTCAGGGGCTATGCCAAAGCTCTCTGAAGTAGCAAAATCCTCCCTATCTCTAAATCATCCCTAAGCTCCCAGCAATGGCAGGCAGCCGTGGCAGGCCCTGCACCCAGCAACCTCTGCCCTCAAGCACACATCCCCCCAAACATGGTTAAACCACGTCCACGTGACTTCACAGGTTTTCTAAAGGAGAAAAGAGGTAAGCCCTCCACCCTTCAAATATAGACAATGATGAAAATGCTGAGCCCAACAAACTATAGACAAAGTTTGAGATCAGCATTCTGGACAGTGGGCTTTGCAGACCCTGTTTGGCCAGATGTTCACAGATGTTGCAGGAAAAAGGGCCAAATGCAGAATGGACAGAGTTGACCCGCAGAACCCACCTGAGTCTAAGCTTCAAATGTGCATCCTGAGCCTGCTCCAGGACCCCAAATATTGCACTTCCCAAGTCTGTTTGGCTCTTGGAGCAAGCACCCTTCAAGGACCAGTTAGCTTTGCAAATGCAGAAACGGAATGCCTGAGCATAACCCAGGAACAAGCACCCCCTTCACTGAGACACAGACTCCTTTGTTCCAGGCTGGTTGCGCTCATGCAAATACAGCAAAGCCACTGCAATGCAGGGCCCTGGCCAGAGCCCTGGCCTGTCTGTCCCCACTGTGGTCTTAGTGTCCAGCGTAGCATCCAGCATGCAGGTGTTGGGGGTGGGCTACATTTCAGTAATGACTTCTTAAACACAAATAAATGAGTGAATGGGGCCAGGCATGGTGACTCATGCCTGTAATCCCAGCATTTTGGGACGCTGAGGCAGGTGGATCACCTGAGGTCAGGAGTTCTAGACTAGCCTGGCGAACATGGCAAAACCCCATCTCTACTAAAAATACAAAAAATAGCCGGGCGCAGTGGGACATGCCTATAATCTCAGCTGTCCAGAGGCTGAAGCAGGAGAATCGCTAGAATTAGGTGGGCGGAGGGTGCAGTGAGCCACTTCACTCCAGCCTGGGCAACAGAGCGAGGTTCTGTCTCAGTAAATAAATAAGTGACGGATGATAACACTGCGAATGTCCTCATTGTCTACACAACAGTCCCATATAAGATCTTCAAGGAAGTGTTCTGTCAGAATCTCCTCTGTTTTGATGCATGTGAAATTGACACCTGGGGCAACCAGCGGGGCAGTGAGGGAGACAGAACTCTCTGGCACCACCGTTGAGCTTGAGGGTCTGCTCCCATCTCTGACAATGGGATTCACAGCAGGGTGCGGGCAGGACTGGGAACAGGGTGAGGCAAGCAAGGCACAGGGATAAAAATGCTCAGCAATGTCACCTCCAGACTCATGCATACGCGGATCAGTCTCTTAAGCAAGGCCCCCTTGCATTGTGAGCCCTGAGCATGGCACTTGTCTCACCCTCATCCTGGCCCTGTGGATCTCAAGCAACAGGCAAAATATCAGGAAAACAGAGTTTATCTTCCTGCAGTGTAAATTTTGCCCAAAGACTTGGAAGGGGAACTAATTTTTCTGTTAAAAGATACAGAAAAGATCAGAGAAGAATGCAAAACCGGAGTTTTTAAGATAAAACACATCTGGGTCCTGGGGATACAAGGCCTTGTTTTCACCTTTAGTGGGATCTGGGTAGACATTTTAAAGAAGTTCCAATTAAGCTGTTGATGAAAAGATTAGAAGACAGAATATGTGCTTATTGAATCTGCAGGAGACATGTGCTCTCATCATCTTAAGATTCCTAAACATCAGAGCAGAAAAGAACAATGCACTGAGGTGGCCTTTGTCCTGGTTAAAATTCCATGCCACAGTTAAAAGCAAAGCTAGCTGCACAGGCATTGATCTAAGGAATATGACTGAGCAGCCACCGAGTGCTGGGCTCTGTGCTGGGGTAGACGTGCAGCTATGAGATCAAGTGGCAAATCACAGCCGAGTGCCTAGAGGAAGAGAGCTGTGGCAGTCCTGTTTGGATAGTTTCCATTTCATTCCTCCTTCAAGACCCAGCGGTGAGTAAAAGTCTATAAGAAGGTTTTTGAATTGCAGATGAACCACGATAAGCTCCATGCATTAGACCAGGCAAAAGATATCCCTCCAGGACAATTCAACAGTGCTTAGATTCTCAAATTCTAAATTACATTGAGTTTAATTATCTGAACATGGCAACACCATGAGGGTTCATTGATAAAATCTTGAGTTCTAGCAATGCTGCCTCATTCATTCATTCATTCATTCAATCATGCTTCCATGTGTCTGGCACTGAGATTCTCTAGTTCCCAAGTACCTGCTTGATGCAGCCCAGTGGTGGAGACAGATGCGAACCAGTGAGCCTCACAAGGAACCAGCGGCACTGAAGGACAAGAGCTGGGTTGAAGGGTCAGGATGACAGTGAGATCCGCACCACGAGTGGATGCCAGCCTGCTGAGGCAGGTCTCTGAACACGTGCTCGGCAGTAGAACAGAATGCTGTGAGAGAGAGAATCTGGGAGAAGCTTGGAAAGCAAAGTCACTGGTCCAGGTCGAGAGTGGAGAGAGGCATTCACCTTGCACCCTAAATTTAAGGGCATACAAAAAACTCAGTGATCAAGATAAATAATATTTCAATGATTTTAGTGCAACACCAAGAAAACAATCACAATTGATGTGAAATATTCATGATAAATAAAACATCAAAATGTTAAAATCAGGACAGAGTCCCACAAGGCCAAGGTCAGGGTAAGGTGAGTGAGGCAGGTCGTGCAGGTGCAGATGGAAGCCTGTCTTGATCTAAAACTTTTATACTGCGTATATTTTGCATTAATTTTTATGTTTTAAATATTACATTATTGATCTTGATTCTGAGTAATTTGCCCCCCTTTCCATTTTTGCATTGTGGCCTCTCCCTGCCCTGGTCCCACCCTTCAAGGACGAGGGGTTGGGAAAGGAGGCGGGGGCTGGACCACAGCAGAGGCTCAAAGGTCACGCTGTGGTCCTGGGCTTTATCCAGCAGCATTGAGGAGCCACAGAATGATATATCCAAAGCATGTGTGTGACAAGATTGCATGGGAGAAGAATTTGTAGTAAGGGGAGGGAGGACCAGAAAGAAGGGGGTGAAACCAGTTAGGAGGGAGACAGGAGTATCCAGGCAAGAGGTGCAAGCCATTTGGAGAAGACTGGTGGGAGAACAGCGAATGAATTAGAGACCTTCAGGCAGTGAAATCAACAAGATAAAGGCCAGGACACATGGATTCAAGAGGATCACTTCTAATTTTCTGATGGTGCAATTCACTGTGGCCATGATTAGCTTAGAGTAGAGGTAGAGAATGGGTGTGGTTTTTGGCCAGTTGAGCACAGTTCATTTGCAGCATTCTAGTAAGATATGATAAATGTCAATATATACATATAGTGTATGCACATATACAAAATATACCTATTTTGATACACATTATACAGTTTTACAAACAAGGTTGGTTGTACCAAAACCAAAGGAAGGAAGGTTGACGAGGCGCAGTGGTTCATGCCTATAATCCCAGCACTTTGGGAGGCCAAGGTGGGTGGACCACTTGAGGCCAGGAGTTCAAGACCAGCCTGGCCAACATGGTGAAACCCCATCTCTACTAAAAATGCAAAAATTTGCCAGGTGTGGTGGCAGGTGCCTTTAATCTCAGCTACTCAGAGGGCTGAGGCAGGAGACTCCCTTGAACCCAGGAGGCGGAGGTTCTGCAGTGAGCCGAGATCGTGCCACTGCACTCTAGCCTAGGTGACAGAATAAGACTCTATCTCACTTGAAAAATAAAGGAAGGAAAGTGGACCACGGTACCCTCACTGTCAGCATGTTTATCACCGTGGCAATGGTTCTGGGATTCCTCATGTCTGGATGCTGCTTTGCTGAGCACAGGTGGCTTTTACCACATTGCTGCATTTTAATCATCACCCCCTGGTGAGGACCCTGAAGGTCAGTTTTCTTGTGACTGACTTGAAGTTACTTAGCTGGGCTTGAACCAGGGTCTCCTCACTCCAAATGCCACAGTCCTTCCATCAGCTCTGTTGCCTCCTGGTGGCACGCACTTACCATTTCACAAACCCCAAATTTGTCCCCAAGAGGCAACTGCTTTAATTGTTTGATATCTTGTAACCCCCTTGTACGGAATCTAACACCGTTTTAAAAGGGAATACCTCCAACTTGCAGCATTAAGGAGATGTCTTCCGGGTGCTGGCTCGACTGTTTACTGATTGATAAATGCCAAGACTGCTCCTGAGGTTAGGCAAGAGATGGGTGCAGTCCTGGGAAGAAAAAGCATGCCTGGTGAGTCTGCTGACTGGTGAGTGAAAGCCACACTAGTGTCAAATGGGGTCATAAAAGCCACCTGGGCACAGCAGCATGTGCCTGTGTTCCCAGCTACTCAAGAGGCCATGGCAGGTGGATCACTTGAGCCCAGGAGTTTGGGACTGTAGCATGCTATGACTGCACCTGTGAATGGCCACTGTACTTCAGTCTAGGCTACCAAGTGAGGCCCCATTGCTAAAAAAGGAAAAAAGATATCCAGAACCGGGAGACTCAGCCAGTCACCCTCATTTTTCAGCCCTGACTCTGCCATTAGTGTAACCCTTGAAAAGACATGCTGGGACTATGATCTGTTCTTGTAATATTTTCATTCCTCTATGTGGCCTCAGAGGTTTCTTGACCCACACGATGGACCCATCACAGCCTGTGGAACGTGAACTACTCCTCTGGGCAAAGTGCACTCCAGAACCAGCGGCTGGGACCATCCAGATCACAGCAGTCTCAAATCATCTGGCCTAAAAACCCGGGCCAGCATTCCTTGAACAGCAAGTCCATGCCAGTGCCGTCTTAGAGCTCAGATTGCTGCAAAGTGGAAAAGCAATCTCCCTTCCCCTGGGGCCAGCGCCCAGCTGACATAACTGCGATGACTGCTAGACAGCTCCATGGCTCAGCCGAGCTTATGTCTCCCTTCACAAGGAACAAGCCTTAAAATCCAGCTGTGACAGTCACGTTGAGGCTTTAACATACCGTTAGTGAAAAATCTGTTTAGAAATACATTTTGAGTTAATCAAATGCAATCAACAAAATGAGATGTCATCCAAAAAGTTAACGTTAACAAAGATTTTTTAAATAGAAATTCTCATTGCTGAGGACGGCGTGGTGCAACAGGCTCTCTAATATGTTACTGGAAGCTTCTTCAGGAAAAACAATTTGTTGATGGGGGGTGTGTGTGTGTGTGCGTGTGTGAAGACATGTGTTACAAACACTTATCTACTTTATTCGGTAATTCCACTTTTGGGAATCTGGCCCAAGAACATAATCAGGAAATGAAAACAGGTTCATAAAAACAGGCATTAATCATGGCATTACTTGACTTTTAAAAAAATTAAATGTCCAACACTACCAAAGTGATTAAATAAATTATGGAATGTCCTTATGATAGAGTATTTATACAATTATTAAAACTGATGTTTGCATAGTTTTAATGCAAACATACTTTGATGTATGCAAAGTATTTTTTTAATAAAAAGGAAATGGTATGCTTATGACCTGGTGTTGAGTACAGACTGCATATACACAGCACAGTGTCACCTAGCATAGGCATATCACAGACAGGAGCCTGGAAGAAACTATTTTGAGATTAACAACGGTTAGAATATGTGAATCTTCTGTTTTCTCCTTTATAGTTTTTTTTTGTTTTCTTCCACAATTTTAGAATTATCTTGATTTCCTTTCAGTACAAGAAAATAAATACTTAAATACATTAGTAAACAGTTTGGAGTAGAGATTTTTAAGATGGTAGTTATGAGTAGCTGTGTATTCACAATAGCAATATTCCGCCCTGAAGAGTGAACTAAGAAACACATACTCAGTTACAAATAGCTTTAGGGCTTTGACATTGCCTTTACATTCAAAATGAGTTCATGTCATGCTAAGAGGGGCCTCCGGAGGGAAGCAGGTCCTTGCTGCAAAGCTTGGCTTAGGAGGAGCAGAGAGCTGGGTGCCGCCCTACCTGATTTCCAGCTTCTCCTCTGTGAGTCCTAAGCTGCAAAACTCTGGGCAAGTCACTTATCAGCTGTGATCCGTCTGTCCCTGCTGACGAGCAGTATCAGTGACTCCTGCCTTCCTCACAGGACCACCAGGAGGGCCAGTGGACACCCTTGGTGGGAGATGGCAGGGACTATTGAGATGAGGACACTCCAGCTGTTGCAGGGTCCACACAACAGTTTGGGAGACACCAGTCTCCAGGTCAAGTTCTGGTCTGTGTGACCCTGGGCCCCTGAGATCCCTGTGGAAAGACTGAAGTGCTCACATAACACTGACCCTGGAGTCTGCAAAGCCTGTTGACATTTGAGAGCTCACCTGCAAGCTGCCGGCTGTTCTGTGAGGTGGACAAGGTGGGAGAAGTGGTGATTTTGCAGCGGACAGTGAAGCCGATGCTTAGAGATTGGATCTCAGGAACCCAAGTGCCCCGTGTGGCCCAGTGGGCCTTGGAGCCTGCCCTGTGGCCCAGGCCCTCAGACTCCAAAGCCAGGGCTCTTTTTACTCTCCTCTGTGAGCTGGAGATGGGTTTCACTGTGTCCGTTTCACAAAGAGGGACACTGAGACTCCCAGAAGGCCAGGTGACGAGCCCAACTCGTATATGATCAGATCTGTAAGGTGACATATGGTTCCTAGAAATCACCATACCACACAGGGCTTATGGTAAAAATGGGGTTAGGAGCACAACACTCAAAACGTTAACAGTAACAGTAAAAATAAAAATAGAAGCCTAATAAAACAATAGCATTGTCTGACACACATTAAACTCGTAGGAAATGCATAAACCCTACGGTAATCATGGCACTTACCCTGGAAAAGATCTGAATTTACCTGTGCACTGGGGCACAAGAAGAGTTACAGTTTCTAAGTGATTCTGCATTGGGGGAAGGAAACTTACCAGAGATGGAGCAGAAGGTTGTAATACCAGGCGCAGACAGGTGTGGCCCCTAACCCACAGCTGAGGTGACATTGAAGGGCCACGTGTGTGTGTACATGCTTGCGTGTGTGTGTTTCCTGCAGGGCTTGACTAAGCAGGATGCAGTTTTCTGCATTTGTCCAGCATTTCCTGAGAACAAAATCACATATAGGTAAAAACCAAATTCACATCACGCTCAAATTATCTGCTAACATGTCGATCACACTAGGACAAATTTGTATTTTCAAAACAAGACTCTGAGCAGATCTGGCTGTACCTAGTAAGGGGTGGGGCTGCAAGTGGAACATGGGCTTTTTTTTTTCTGACCTCTAAGTGTTCTTTATATAGGATGGTTCTACAGGCATTTCCTTCTTTTTCTTCCTCTTAGCCTGGCTTCAGGCTGGCAGTAGATAGCATCTGCTACCTGCAACAGGTGGGGTTGATGGGGAGGCATGGGTGATGGGGCAGGAAGAATTCTGAGACTATGCCTGAACCCAGCGGAAAGAGGCCATGATGGGTCACGGTGTCCCTTGTAGACACAGATGAGAGAGTCTCCTACTGTACTCCGGATCTGCAACTTGCCAACTGCGTGGGCTTGGGCAGGAGACTCAGCTTCCTTGAGGCTTGGTTTCCTCATCTGTAAAATGGGAATAAACATAGTATAACCCTCACCAGGTGGATCTGAGGGTTAAACGAGATCAGGCATGTAGCAAGTGTTCAACAAACTCTGATGACCTCGCTCCTCCTCCTTCTCTTCCTCTTCTTCTCCCTCTTCCAAATCTCCTCCTACTTCTTCTTCATAGTCATCTTTGTCATCATCATCATCATCATCATCATCCTACCAGCAAAGAAAAGAAGTCACGACCCGCCGGTTCCTGAGATGCTGGCAATGGAGCCGATTCTCTGGGAGCATCAAACTCTTAGTGAATCCTCTGGGTCTGAGGCGCATTACTTGGTCTCTTGCACCCCAGACTTCACTTACTGCAGGAAACAGGCTCTTCCTTGAGGAAAGCAGCAGGAGCAAAGCTCTCCTCGGCTTGGCGTCCCTGCGCGGCCGTTTTCCTATTGGGTCCTGTGATGTGGTTTTTCTTCCCTGGAGCACTGCATTCACTGAATGATCTCAACGCCAATCACCCACATGTCTGAAACTGGGAGGCCAATTCCAGGAAGGTGGAACATGTCTGGGAGGTGGTTTCAGGCATCAAAGTACTGTCCACAGACTACAAGCATGGGCATCGCCTGGGAGCTTGTTAGGAATGCAAAATCTCAGGCCCAGCCAGGAACCCTAACCTGCATTTTAACAGGATCCTGGGGTGATTCGATGCACATTACAGTTCAAGAAGCACTGGTCTTAAGGGACACAAGAGCCACAGCCCACAAGTCTGGGCTCGGGGAGAAACGCCTATCCCTTGATATGTTGAATGCCCGTTTCTCTTGGTATGTGCTGGGGATTACATGCACATGTCTGGACTCACGTGGGATGGTGTTAGAATCCTGACTCCAGCTGATATTCTGTGTGGCTTCAGACAATTGGCTCCACCTCTCTGAGATTCCATTTCTTCTTCTGTGATCTGAAATAATAATAATAATAATAATAGTTATTAATGTTTGACGCAAAACATTAATGCGTCCAGCACAGTTCTCAGCATGCAGTAAAACTCGTAGGAAATGATACTGTGACCACCATTGTTTGGGGTGAACACTGCAAGGTCCTCAACCAATATCCACTTTCTTTTCCTTCTTCACTAACAGAATCTCAATTTTACTCAGGCAGCAGATTGTTATTGAACAACCTTCACCTTCTTAGACCTCCTTGAAACTAGAAATGACCGTGTGACCATGGACACAATCCTTTGCCAGGGTTTCCCTCCTCAATAGAAAAAAAAGATTTCAGAATTTCCTTTCTTTCCTATCCTCCCTTCTTTCTTCTTGGACTCTGGATGTGATGTCTGGAGACAAAGCAGCCATTTTGCTCTCTTTGGGGATGAAAAACACACTGAAAGGATGAGTAAGAGGAGAGAAAGAAGGTGGCTGGGTTTCAGTAGCGCTGTGGAGCCACTGTTAGGATTGCCCATCTCTGGGCTTCATGGTATAAAGCAGGTGGGCGGACTGAAGCTCAATTTCCTAAGCTGACATCGAGTTTCTATTACATACAGCCTAACATAGTCCTACCTTGTGATGCCACCATCATGACACTGTCATCATTGCGATAGCTGTGGTTACTAACCATCTCTGGCATGCACTGGGGTCTCAACCTGGGTCCTTGGTAAGCATTTGCTAATTTCAATTGAACAGTTTGAAGGAAGCTTAACCTGGGAAACAGAACCGACTGTCAAGTTCCTTTAAAAATAAGAATAAAAAAAAAAAAAAAACGAAATCCAATTATCCACCAATAAAAACTGCTAAATGCATTTTGACATGCCGCTTTTCATGTTTCTTTTTACACACACATTTAAAAATACACCTACTTATAAGGATAACGTGCACTGCTAATTTTCATGTATCTCTATATTACAATCTTTTTCATGCCATTAAATTTGCTTCTACAATAAAAATAACAAATCAGATAATGAGATGAGCCTGATCCTTCACTTGCTTCAGTTTTGCCTTCCAAGAACTGCGTCTTTGCAACACTTGTTTGAGCAGATATCACCCCCACAGATGCCTGAGTGAACATTTACTGTTGAAAAGCTGCATCGGGAAAGACGTCAGAGCTGCAAGCTCACTTTTTCTGGAGAGCTTCTTAGGATGCCCAGGGGTAACATGGACCAGTCACTCCTTTAACGACTTCTCTTTATGTTCCTCCAAATATTGCTGTGAAAAAGTCATACCCATTTTCATAATAAATGCACACTTTTTTACATGACGAAAATGATGTAAGACTTTAATTCTAAAGTTCTACTCCAAGACTTCAAATTCTTCTTGTCCTGCTTTGGTCCAGGGTCCTGCATGTGTGGGAAGCCCTCTCTCCCAAAAGCGAGTGAATCAAGGGTCCTGCATGTGTGGGAAGCCCTCTCTCCCAAAAGCGAGTGAATCAGAAATTATTTATGAAAGTGACTCCAATACTGATAATGTGAGGATAACAGAATGAATAGCATCCTTAATATTTCTCACTTAATAAAATAGGACAAGAAATGATTTGGAGAAGCACCCGTGCCAAGCAAGTCACAGGGGCCAGCCTGTCTGGGGGGCTCCCACCCCCACCTCACCCTACCCCCACCCAACCCATCCCCCGCCCCTCCCCCACTCCACCCGCCCCCTCCCCTACCCTACCTCCACCCCACTCTACCCCCACCCCACCCCACCCCACCTCTCCCCTATCCCACCCCACCCCCACTGCACCTGCCAGGGCAGCCTGTCCTTGTCCCCAGCTAATTGTTCCTGTGTCAGTAGGTGGACTCAGTGCTGCTGGATTTTTCAAGAGAGATTAAAAATATACATTTTTATTTGAAATCTTCCCACCTTTAAATGTCAGCCACCTCTTAAAATCACAAAACAAAAAAACAAAACCACTACAAGGGCCACAAAATAAAACCGGTCCACCGGCAGAGGCAAGCCATGGCTTGGAATCTCCAAGTTAGCACGGCCCTCCTCGGCAGCCTGCCTTGTTAGGGAGAGGACAAGGTTTTAGAAGAGATGTTGCCACAGGGCCATCACATCATGGTAATAGCCTTTTTGCTTAACTTCGGTTTACCCACACCCTGTGCTTCAGGCACAAATGAGACAAATTAAGGGCATTCAGCTGGGAGCCAGCACATATTTTTTTCATTAAGGAGCTGAGCGAGTCATTAACTGCCCAGGGATGGTGGAAGGCGGGGGAGGCTCCAGCAAACCCTGGAGGTGCCCAGGACCCATGACCCATGACCTCATTCTGTCCCAGCCCAAGTCTTCACTGCTTCATGAGGGGCTGTGACAGCGTGGCCTTCTCTAGCTCCACATGGCGACAGCAAGGCCAGGGTGGTGGGGGAGCTCACTGCTTCTGTTCACCACAAGCGAAGACTCCAGACCCAGGTCTGGGATGACAGAGAAAATCCCCAAGGGTAGGCTTGCACACTTCTCTGGCATGCAGCACTGTGACTAACGCCCATACTCACCTGGTGTGCCCTAAGCCCTGGCTGATACCGCTGGGCGCTCACCCTATTGGGTTCCAAGGCCTTCCTGAGTCCTCTTGCCTCCCCTCTAATCGCACAGCCTGCAGCTTATGTGGGATGATCAGCTCTTCTCGGCTTGCAGGGGACTTTCCTGGTTTTAGTACTGAAAGTCCCATATCCCCAGGAGCCCTTCATCCTGGGCAAACTAGGACACTTGGTCACTCTGAATCTGTGCAAAACCCAGGGAGTTGATTTTGAATCCACAATTGAGAAGTCCCTTCAGGCTGCAGAAGGGCATCATTTTAAAAAATAAGGACATGGGCATTCCAGTTAAGTGAGCTGGAGTACAGAATACTCGACTGGACTTTGCTTCCAAGGGTAGCAGGGCAGTATTGACCACAGTGGGTCAGTCCTAGAAGCAGCGGGCCACCCTCCACAACCTTGCTACTCAAAGTGCGGTCCCCAGGCCAGCAGTATCAGCACCACGTGGAGCCTGTTTGAAAAGCAGACTCTCAGGCCCAAGCCTGGACCGATCGGATCGGATCAGAATCTGCATTTTGAGAAGATGCTTGGGTGCTGCACACAGGCTGTAGAGGCACTGTCTGTGGGTGCTGCATTCTTACAGCTTAACCTGGTCAAAGGACAGAACGGGGATCCAGAGAGGTGTCGGGAACCTCCGCGGATATGAGAAGTCTCATTCACCTCCCTCGGTTCCTGGAGGCTAAAGCTGTTAAACTCCCAGAAAGGCAAGGAGGTCTGTCTGCCAGGATATAAGGACATAAATGAGTGTCAGCAGTTCCACACTACATGTCCCCTGACTATAGACCTTAGAGGACAAAGGATTTTGTGCATTTTTTTACCCCTTCTGCCCAGATTTTCCAGGACCTTCAACATAAAATGTACTAAATCCTGTATTAGATTGGAATGCTTTGGGCTGCAGGTATCAGAAACTCAACTAACAGTGGCTTAAACAAATAGAAGTTTCTTGTTCTCACACACTGACAAGGGAGGTGTGGGTGCTGTGTGGGTGCCTTGTGGCCTCGGGATGCCTGCTGCAGCTTGAAGCATCGTGTTGTTTTCAAGACAAGAAAGGAAAGGGGTAAGCCAATGAATATAACCTTCTTTTTCAGGAGTGCAAAGCATTTCTCACAAACTGACCACCTACTTCAACTCTAGCCTCGTTTGTGGTGCCACAATGCCATCCAGACCCAAGAGAGTCTGGGAAACAAGGCACTGACAAAGGGGACAAGAAGTTGTGAGGGGCTCAGACCAATTCTGATCCATCACCTAGAGCCAAAGAGAGCCAAGAGGGGGCCAGCCAGGGCCGGGAGATGTCTCTTGCAGGCCTTCTGGTCTTTGCATAATGGCCCTGATCTTGTTGGCTGCTCATTTACATTTCTGATCCCTTCTAGGTGATGGAACCCTTAAAGGCAGTGAATGCGTCTTAGTCATCTCAACATATTGCTGGTGCTAACACGCCAGGCACAGAGTGTGCTCAGTGGATATTTGCTGAATGAATGAATGAATGAGGATGCCCTCAGTGCCCATGAGCCAGAGCCACTCATCCCCGAATGTCTTGAGATGGTGTCATCGGCTTTATCTCATAATTGGCTTTATCTCCATAATGACTTATCTTTTCAAACTGAAACCAGGCTTCATATAACTGGGGCAAAGTCACAGAGAATCATCTAGCTTGAGTCAGAAGTTTCAGTTCATCTAGCTTGAGTCAGAAGTTTCAGAGCCTGGCTTGGGAGTGCGATCGGGAGGTGATCAGCAGCTGCCAGACTTACCCACTCCCACAAGGCCGACTATATAAAATGAAGGAACAAAATAAAAGCCAACCTCTGGGGTCAGGTGAAGCCATTTGTTCTTAAGGGGAGTTGCAGGCAAGTCTGTGCTGTGTGCCTCGGAGTGTCGCAGCTAATCATGGTCCATGAAACATGATGGGATGGAGCAAGTCAGATGATTCCGCCTGATATGTGCCATATGACAGCCGTTAAGTCGCTCGGTCTATTGGAAATAACATTTCATGGTGATCCAGGTAGGGGAATGCAGCCAGGAGCAGAGAGACTCCTCCCGTCTTGCTGGAGAACAGGAGGGGGTTGTTAGGGTGACGTCTCTCATTTCATGAGCCAAGTCAAAGCATATAAAAGCCAGAAAGGGCACAGGGTCTCCCCAGGAACTAATTTGGATGGGAAAAATAAAGATTTTATGTGCTGGCCCAGGCACTGGACTAAAAATCTCGAGAATCTAATCAGAGCCAGGTGGAGGGTGAAGCAGCACAGCTGCTGGCAAGGACCCCTGGGGGACAGGCAGGACGTGGGGGGCCGCATGTTTCCATGCAAGGGGATGCATCAGGCTGAGTCAGAACGGGCTTGGACTTCAGTGACAGTCATCTTTAGGGAAGTTGCTTCCCCTCTCAGCCCCTTCTGTTTCCACATGTGCAAAATGGTTGTGGGGATGAAAGGCAAGAAGGTGGAGGCCAAGAGCCCAGCACGGTGCCCAGCACAGAGCGCTTGCCAATAAACAAATCATAATCGTAGTCATTAATGGGGCCAAGTCCCAACTAGGGTGCCCCGAGGCCTCCCCCTCCCCCCATGGCCAGGTGGTACGGTTGCCAGACTGAGCAAACAAAAACACAGGGCACTCAGTTAAAATCAAATTTCAGACAATGTATCATTTTTTTTAGTATCCGTATGCCCCCAAACATTTCATGGGACTTACCGCTACTAAAAATTTATTTATTTCTTATTTGAAATTCAAATTTAACCAGGTATCCTGTGTTTTTCCTGGCAACTCTACAAGGAGAGTTTAGGTGGGGCCGTAGATGAAAGAAGGGATTTCAGTGTCAGTGATAGCTGAGTGGTGTAGTCAAATTAACTAAAGGAACCTATATTCTGAGCACTCAAATTAAAATTTCTGATTTATGAACTCCAACTCCCAAAGCTTAAAAGAAAAAATAAAGCCTCCTTTAGCCAATAAGCAAACTAATGAAATGGCAGAAAATTGGATGGGAGTGTCCCACGCCCCAGCTTCAGCAGCAGTTTCTTGAAGGCCTCCATGTCCTCTCATCCCATTTTGCAGAAGAGGAGACCAAGGCTCCAGCAAGTGAAGAGAGCTGCTGGGCTAGCATGGGGCTGCAGTCCAGTTCTGTCTGACGCATGAGCCGATAACCATCACCAGGAGACCCCATTGCCTCCGATTGCTTAAAAAGGTCCGCCCTAGAAGGCCACAGATAACCCCCAACTTTCGTAGAGAGGAAGAAATATTACAGAACATCAGGTGAGAGTGTGTTTCCCAGCCTCTTTGTGCCTCACCTTTTCCCTCTGTAGAACGGAAATGATTACCATCTTGCTAGTGTTTTGAGGTGACTTGGTAATTAAGTACATTAAGGGGCCAGATGCTAATCATGACTACACAATACGATTTATTAGATTTATTGTTATGAAGGCAGTAAGGTTTTATTGTTAAAATATCAGCCGTGAGGGAGAGATCCAAGATGGCCGATTAACAACAGCTCAGGATTGTAGCTCCCAGTGAAAGCGCAGACAGCGAGTGGACGCCGCACTTTCAGACGAATTTTTGTTGCCCACAGACTAGGAGATTCCCGGCGGAGGAGCCACACGG